>CAKNXH010060373.1:78082-138429 GCA_932178445.1 Andricus quercusramuli
TTTGCATGCGGCGAATATACAATAATAATCATCTATTGTTTTTTTAAGCAATGTTTTTACACCCATGTTTACGTAATAATTGAATAGCCCCTGATGTCAAAAAATATTTAGAAGATTTGAAAAAATTCAAAAATATTTTTAAACTCGACAAGATGTGAGAAATTGTGAGAAAATTTTAATGTTTAGAAATGAAGAGAAGACCTTCAGAAGCTTTAAAAGAATTTCAGAAGGTTTCAAGAGAATAACAAAAAAAATGTAAGCCTTGCATGAGGACGCCAATTTGGTGGGATTGTGGAAAACCCATAAAATATTTTGAATTGCCAACAGGGGAAACAACATGATGAAACAACAAAAAATGACATCAAATTGCTTCCAACTCCCGTTCAATTGCCAAACGATTTTGTCGTGTCATTTAGCGAAAACTTCAATAATCGTATTTTTATCATATTTAATTGAATGTATGAAAGTTGCATTTTTAGAAATTGCCAAAGCGCAATATATGTAGTATTATGAAGTACTCAAAAAATAAATAATCTTTTCAATTATTTTTTTGTATTTTATAAGAACAACGTATTTACAACTGTTTTTCTATATATTATTATGATTTCAAAGTTGCGTATTTTAAAATTTACCGCCTAAAATATTGAACTGTTGTGACGTCATTGATATTGATGACGTCTTCAACTTTATCGAGCAGAAGAATGGCCGAAGAATGAGAACGGGAAAAGTGCAAGTGCTCGTGATTCTGTGATTAAAATTAATTTGTGGTGACTTATAACACTTTTGTGACACAAACATATCAGGAAAATGTGGTTAGAAGAGTGTGATAGTTTCGCGGAACTATGTCGGGGTTACCTGCCTTATTATTTATTGATAGTTTTACCTATTTTTATTATAATATCACCGGCCAACCCCGTGGCAGCTTCTCACGAGTTTCCCGTTTTTCGGATGCACCAGTACGACTTACATGGAGTTCCCCATGGTAAAAAACCTTATCTAATAATTGAATGGCCCTTTAAATTCTTTGGAAAATTTCCTAACCTTAAAGATTTTGGCATTGAGCGCATTGGGGTTTAAAGAATTTTTGTTACTAAAAATTGTCTTTAATTCTCAGGGTGTCGTAGTGCTCCAATTTCTTTAGAAGCTAGATCGCTCACAGGATGGAGCACTTCAAGGCATTGTGTTGTCACTAGTATTTTGGATATTAAGCCAGATATATATCAAAATATCCGAGTTAAAGCTGGGGCTTTGATTATCGTTCTTCCTGAAAAAATGGATACTCTGAGTGAGGAACAGAGACAGGTTCGTTCCTTTCTATACTGTTATTGATTGGCTTGATTTGAATGCGTATTTTTGTTTATTTAATGCAATGTATGTACTTGCTTGGACTTCACTTGAAACAAGAGATCAATGTCTAGAATTCTTGAACAGTGTATGTACCTAAAGTTCTGAACGATCAAATGAACGAAATCTTTTTTCCCATTTCTATTTTAACCATAAATATTGTTCCAACTACAATTAAAAATAATGCAATATAAGTTTCTTTCGATAATCTATTATTCCTAATATAAACGGACAAACATTTTAACACTCTTTCTAGTTTACCAACAGTAAAAAGTTTGGTACATTTGAACGTTCAGAACTTCAAGCTAGTGTTGGGTAGTAACTTGTTATAAGTAACTAGCAACGAAGTTACTAAAAAAAGTTACGTTATTTGTAACTTTTAGGGTAACTTCGTTTCTATTTTAAAAAGTTACTCTTCACGTAAATTGGTTACGATTTTTGAAGTGACTTGAATCTTTAATTTTAGTTACTTCGTGTTTTTTGTATACCTCTCATCAAGAGAGGTCTATGGGTCAGTTAGGGGTAGAAAATAAATTTCTTTTGGTTGCGGATTCAGCTGTTTTGTTAAAGATTTATGTATTTTGGTAAAAAATTCAACTATTTGGGTGAAAATTAACTTTTTTGTTGAAAATTCATAATTTTCGGTTTCAAAATTAAACTGTTTTGTAGAAAATGCGTCTTTTTGGTTTAAAAATATAAAAATGTAGTGGAAATTCTTTTTCTTTCTTCATTCAAAATTCGGCCTTTTTCGTTTGAAAATTAATCTCTTTTGGTAATAAAAATCTCATCTTTTTTGGGTGAAAATTCAACTATTTTGGTAGAAAATTAATCTGATTTGGTTGAAGATTTAGCTATATTGTTGAAAATTTGTCTTTTTTGTTGAATTCAACTGTGTTCGATTTTAAATAAAAATCTTTTGGTTGAAATATTATCATATATTATATTTTTAGTTGAGGATTCATCTAAATATTATGGTTAAAAAGTGTTGTTTTTGGTTTGAAAATTCATCTCTTTTGGCAACACAATTTCTGTAGAGGATTCAGCTATTTTGTTGAAAATTCGTCTTTTCTGGTTGAAATATTGACTTCCTGGTTGAAAGTTGAACTACTTTGTTAAAAATGTAGTTGTTTGCTTGAAGATTCATAATTTTAGATTATGTTATTTGGTGTCGACCAGGTAATAACATCTTCTAATACATAATTTTAGTTGAAAATTCACCTCTTTGGTTGAAAATTTAACTGTTTTGTTTCAAATTGTTTTTTTGTTGTTGTAGAAAATGCAACTTTTTGGTTAAAAATGAACTTTTTTGATGATAATTATTATTTTTCGTATGAAAATTCATCTATCTTATTAAAAATTGATGTATTTTGTTAAAAAATCAACTACTTAGGTAGGAAATCGAACTGTTTATTTAAAAAGTAATTTTTATGATGGAAATTTATTCTTTTGGCTTGAAAATTCAACTTTTGTTCAAATGTGTTCTTCTTGGTTTGAAAATTAATTTCTTCTAGTAAAAAATGTTGGAAATTCGAATTTTCTATTCAAAATTCTTCTTAAATCTAGACAAGTTTTACTGAATTTAATCGAAACAATTTTAAGGTATGACAATTAAAAGCATTTTTTTCTACAGTCATGCAGATAGTATTTTCAACTATTTTATCCGTCGCAAGTTATGATTTGCATAGTGCCGTGAAATGTGGTAATAGAATTGCTACAATTAACTACGTGAATCGTGATTTTAACTTGAAATTCAATATGAAAAGTAAGTTTTAATGGCTGATGAAAATGCAGCCATGGAAACAAGTATTTCTGGTACCTGCCAAACAAAGCGGAATTTGAATTTTATTCTAATTATATATTGTTGTTGACTTGCCGAAATATGTGGTGTATTCTTTATTTGCTTTAACTAATGTCTGATTCTATTTAAATTAAGTATTTATGAATTATCATCTTAGTTATTTTGATTTTCAAATTATAAAATGAAGGAAGTGAAAAAGTAAATTTTTAGTTAACTTTAAGTAACTTTATGTAGTAACTGTAACTAGTTACAGTAAAAAATAATGTAACTATAACTAGTTACAGTCAAAAGTAATGTAGGTGTAACTAGTTACCTTTTTCACTAAGTAACATAACTGTAAATAGTTACTTAGAGAAAAGTTTTTCAATATTAAGTTTGTCTATTTCTAACATTTTGTAAAGTTCTTTATAAAATGAAATATAATTTTAAAAGCGTTAAAAATAAAATATAAATAATTGGCGATAGATTAGTTTTGATCTTTGGAACAATAGCATTTTTCGTCCTGAAAATACTAATCTTAAGAACTTTTTTTACACTAGCATATATTGGCATTGGAAGAAACGATGCTGTTCGGTCCCGAGACTCCAATTCCAGTTTATTTTGCTCCTTGGAGTCCGGACCTCCAAATCATTTTAGACGACGTTGTTGGCGGTTTTGTAACCGATGGAAAATCTGACACAGCTGCAGAACTAATGCTCAATTCTATTTCTGCAAGTGGCTACCAAGTAGTCGTTGCCACAAGTCAGGCAACTGCAAAAACTGACGTAAAAGTTGCCACCTTACAAGGGAAATTGACCGGCACGGGTGCTGAAGAAAAATTGCCTACTATAGCTCTAGTCGCTCATTATGATAGTACAGGAGTTGCACCGGTAAGAAGTGAACTTTTGAATAAAAAGTCTTCGAATTTCTATTCACAAAAAAGGAAACGAAGAGAAATATATAAGCGCTTTTGTTTGTGTAGGAACTGTCTTTCGGAGCAGAAAGCAATGCCTCAGGAGTGGCAATGCTACTCGAATTAGCGAGGATATTTTCCGCACTTTATTCCGCTGGACGTTCACGTCCACGATTTAATCTAGTTTTTCTAATAACTGGATCTGGAAAATTAAATTACCAGGGCAGTAAAAAGTGGCTAGAGGACCAGCTTGACGGGTTAGAGGGTCCAGTCATACAAGTAAATATTATTAAATATACATTTCTGATTTAACATATTTTTTTGTATTTTTATGTTTAGTTAGGTTGGGCAGTTAGGAATGTTGGGCGGGCAATTAGAGAGGTTGAACTGACAGTTTGGAAAGAGATAATTATATATATATATATATATATATATATATATATATATAATTTTTTTTTCTATACCTTTTTATATGTGATGTTCTTCAAGATACTATATTGTATCTAATAAATATAAATTTTATTTAGATAATACATATGTATATTATATTATATCTGCATATATTCATTTTTAGATTACGTTTTAGCTCAACTTATAAAACTTATGAATTTGTTTTGGACTAGTTTCATCACATTTTTAAAAATAAAAAACTTTATTCAATAAATTTGTTTCCAAGATGCACCGCGTTTTTAAGAGAGGCTATTGGGAAAACTGGACTTTTAAAATGTTCATTATAGGTATTCGAAACTACATACACTACTTAATAATAAGAAGCTATTGAAATGAAGAGAATGAAAATCAAAACAGTATGGAATATATAATTACTAGCACATATCTCCGATTATTTAATATTGGTTATGTATTTTTCTAGATTTTTCGACAAGTTAAACTTAACTTACAATAACCTAAACATTCTAAAGAACGATTATTATAATAATAAACGTTAATAAAATATATTATTATAAAACGAGATTATATAATTTTCTCAAATCTCTTATCAAATCACCTGAGGTTATATTTATAACAACAATTTAAAAGATTTAAACTCTTAATGAAAGGTTTCAGATATATTTATTTCCTGTTTATTCTGTCATCAAATCTAGAAAAGTAGATCAATTTAAGGGTGCATTTAGTAAATAGTTCAAAATTATATAATCTTACAAAATATTGAATGATTTTGTGGGTAGTGGTAATTTAAAAAATGGTGAATTTTTTGTTTAATTGATTTGCTTTTAATACCCTAACATCCTTTAAATTCATTAAAATCTTTGTATGTACCTTGAAATATTTGAAAACCTTTTTAAATATTTGAAATTCTTTGAAATCCCTCAATTCTTGTGAATAAATGTTTTGTAGTTTCATTAAAATTTTATAAAATTCCGTGAAATCACATAAGATCTGATGATATTCCTCGAAATCCCTTGAATTTTTTAAATCTTTTAAAGCTTCCTTGGAATCCTTTAAAATACTTTAAAGTATTTCCAATTTCTTGAAATCTTTGGAAATCCCTTGCAATTTTTTCATTTGAAAAATCTTTCAAACTATGCTAAAACCTAATAGGCCTTATGAAATCCTTCCAAATCTTCCGAAGTTCTAGGAGGTTATTTAAACATACATGGAATTTTTTCTAATCCCTTCAAATCATTAAAATCCTTGGAAAGTTCTTGAAATTTTTGGAATCCCTTAAAATGTTTTGCAATCCTTTGAAATTTTTTAGAGTTCTTGAAAATTTCTTGTAGTTTTGTAAAATACCCTACAATCTTTTAAATTCTTGAACTTTATTAAAATGGTTGGAATTTTCTTAAATATTCTGAAATCTTTCAAATTTTATAAAAATCATTAAAATCTTTGGAAATACCTTCAAATATTTGAAAATCTCTTCAAAAAATGTAGTTACTTTGAAATCCCTCAATTCGTGTGAGTGAATTCTTTGAAATTTCATCAAAGTAATATAAAATCCCGTGAAATCACGTAAAACCTGTTTATATTCCTTGAAATTCTTTGAGATCTTGAAAAATTCATTGAAATATCTTATTGAAGGCTTTAAATCCTTCAAAATTACTCAAGTCTTTTGAAATCTTATAAAATACCGTGGAACCCATTGAAATTCCTTAAAAATCCTTCGAAATATTTGGAAATCCTCTGAAATTCCTTGGAATGTTTTCAAATAGCTTAACCCGATAAACTAAAAAAATGTTGGATGGTTTTGCGGGTAGAAGTAATTTTAAAAATGGTTACAAACGGTTTTTATGGATACTTTTTTACAGAATCATGGGAAAAAATATTAATCTAATTATACTGATATGAAGTTTATAACAGTATTACACTGTTTTATCGTCAAGTTACTAAACTTTAAAGATATGTACTATAATTTTGGATACATGGATTTCCTATAAGGTTGACTTCTTTAAAATATTACGTAACAATATCGATTACAGATTAATCAAGTATTTCGATTATACGACACAATTTAGAATACAGAACTTAAACATAAAAAATCTTGAAGTTATAACAATTTCTAAGAAAGCTTCAATGCACCACTGGTGCACCTTGAAAATAAATTCCTTAAATAAAATCATATTAAAATTCAATCAATGTGGGTTATTGTAAAAATCAATGTTTTACTTATTTAACAAAATTATATTTTAAAATTAAAATGGGTATAGTAGGCAGTTAGGGAGGTTGATCTGGCATTTGAGAGGGTTGGACGAGCATTTAGCGAGGTTTGATGGGCATTTATGAAGGTAGCGGTCATTTATGGAGATTGGAAATCATGTAAGGAGGCTTTTAGGGAGGTCAAGCAATAAACTGAATCGGTTTTTTGATTCCAGGATGGTTCATACGTCATTTGTCTGGATTCTGTCTCAGCGAGCAATAATTTATACGTACACGTCTCAAAACCGCCGAAGGAAAACTCTTCAGGTGGACTATTTTACAAGCAACTGAGGGCAGTGGCCGACGGTTTGGGCTACTCGACTGTTGAAGGCGTTCATAAGAAAATTAATCTTGCCGACGAGACCCTCGCGTGGGAGCACGAACGATATAGTATTCGAAGGTTGCCAGCGGCAACTCTCTCGAGTTTAAAGAGCCATGAAGATCCTACAAGAAGAACCTTCTTGGATGTAGTTAAGAATGGGCAAGTTGATAGACTTTATGAGCACACTACCGTTGTCGCAGAAGCGTTAGCCAGGCATATCTACAATTTGAGTTCTGGACAGATTTTCGTAGATCCATTGGTGCGTTTGTTCATTTGAAAATTTGAAGCATCGGCTCAAAGAACGTTGTATGAACAGGGATTACGACTTACTGGCATCTGTGTTCATACTGTTAGCTTTTTATTCCGAAAATTTGAATTTCTATTTTCTTTTTCATACTATTTAAAATATCTTTCTATTAAGTAGATTATACTTAATAGTTTATTCTATAAATTTTTGTCGACAGAAAAATAAAATCCATCAAAATAATTATACCTTAATATTCTAATACTTTTGTAAGGTTGTATCAATAACCTAGATACTTAAAACAAATTATTTTGCTGATTTTAAATAAAAATGTATTTCTTATCTCTAAGAATATTTTTATCGTGAGATACAAAAGTATGATTTTTAAATCTTCAGCATTTTAATTTAATAATTCAAAATAGCCTAGTTTTGGTAATGAATAATTTTTTTAAAGTATTTTATTCCTAAAACTATTTTGAACACCTGTTTCTTATAATTTATACTTTAAATAAATATCTTTTAATTTAAAGAAATAGTAAGTACCGAGTTACAGCAGGCTTTTTTCTTTAAATTTAAATGTCAAAAGAAAACTTGATTGTTTTTAGTGCTACTTCGGACAAATTTGTGAATTAAAAAAAAAACTAACAGTATGAACATAGATTTCAGTGAATTAAAATTTCTACTCGTACAACGTTCTTTGAACCGACGCTTTAATTGCATCTAATAAACTGAATTTAGACTTGTAAAGCAAAAAATATTTTTTCCAGAGTGTGTCGAAAGAATCTCTTTCTCTTTGGTTGGAATATTTGGCCTCGCAACCAAGAGCAGCTGTTTTGTTATCGGATAAACAGAACCCATTAATCAGTGCTCTCAAAGAAATAATGATGCGATACCTTGGGGACGTTAAGGTAACGCTTCATAGTCCCGATAAACGAGACCCGGAATTCGTATTTTACGATGTCACCAAAGCGACATTAAATGTATACAGGTAATTAATAAATAATAATAGTAATCTTCATCATTTTTCGACCGCTGTGATGCTTTTTTTACTTGTTTAGAATTCTTTTATTTTGAGATTGATTTTCTATGTTTTCTATATTACAAAATAACTATTTAAGCCATGTTAACATGCGTTACTTTTAGTCTTTAAACTGACCCAAATATTAATTTAATCATTTCCAATTATAATACAAAGTTATGAATGTGCTGTATCGGTAATTTTTTTGCCCTCCTAATTTTATTAAAAAATTAAAATTCTGCAATAGACCGAATTCATTTCAAATCGGGCTGGCTGTTATGTTGAAGCCAGAGAATCCTTTTAGGCCAAAATATGTTGTTTTAAAGGTATTTGAGACGGCTCTTGTTTCACCAATGAGCAGAAAATTTTATTTAATTTAAATTATGAGTATTGGAACCTTTGAAGATGGTGACACTGCTTGTATAAAAGTTTGTTGAATTTTTTAAAGTGTTGCAGTATCTGTCACAATATCAATATTTGACTTTTTCTTCTTCATTCTCGTACATATTTTCGTTCAATTTCCAAATCCGCCGGGAATTTTTAAAAAGTTTTAAAACTGACGAAATGGCGGTGGTTTATTGAAACTATTCAAATTCAATTTTTTGAAAAAGGCCATCGTTCTATTTGTTCTTGCTTATTTTCTAAGTAGGTACTAATGTGGTGCATTTATCCGAAAATTGTTTATCTTGTGCTTGCGTCTTGGAGAACAGGAAATTGGATGTATTTGTATGGAAAATGAAAATTCGCATTTTTTTTAAATAATGAGACGAGATATAAAAAAATAAATATTGCGACTAACTCATATCCAGACAGTGACCGGAAGTAGGCTTATTTCATGATCGAAGAAAAAATATAACATATGTGCTTGTGGCACTCACCAAGTTTAGATGTTTTTTCTCGAAAACCGGTTTTTCGAAGTTCCAACTTGAAAAATACTCTGGTGACTCGTTTGTCAACTTATAGGGTTCATTTTGGGCCTAAAATGCCGGCAATTTATCCGACTATAGGTCCCTATACGCAACTCTATACCTACCGGCCATAAGGGCCCTTTTTATGTGGACGCCCACATATTTTTCTTAAAACAATAAAAATTTGTCAAAACAAAACTTTTTCAACTTGTAGGTTTACGCATTCATTTTTTGTTTACAAGATATTAGAAAATTTTATTGTTCTAAGAAAAATACAATTATAGCCGACTTTATTGATATATTAGCGTAAATTTCTAGAAAAAAACGTATTAAAACTTTGTTATTTTAACTTTTATCGTATTTTGTTATTGCAAAAAAATGCACATTTTCATTTTTCATAACAATAACTTAAATTTTTCCTTTTGCGAGACGCAGGCACAAGATAAGCTCTTTTGGGATAAGTGTACAACATTAGTACCAACTTAGAAAAAAATCAAGAAAAAATGAAACTGGCCTTTTTGAGAAAATTGAGTTTAAAGATTTTCAGAAAAACCGCCGCGATTTTACCAGTTTTTTTTATTTTTCGGAAAATTTTTAAAGTAAATAAAAAGATCTATCAGAATCAAAAAGAAAAAGGCAAATATCAAAATTGTAAAATTCTAAGACTCCTAACTTAGTCCAACAATTTGGTTGTCAAAATGTCTTGAAAAACATATTTTATCCGGAAACTATTATGTGACTTCATCGTGCACAGCCTGCACGATTTGTAATGAATTCGGTCAGTAGTATTGTAAGCCTCAGAAATTAAGCATTTAAAATAGAAATTTTTAATAATATAAAAAAATTTACTTCAAGTATAATTAATTAAATTTGATAATTAATAATGCTTGAAATTAAATAATTTTGAACTGTGTGCATGTATGAATCCTTCCAGATTATTGATAAAATTTTATTTCAAATTAAAAGCCTTAATGGTTCAACAATTTATAAATAGAACCGTTCCAGATTGAATAATTTTAATGAAAATATTCGAAATTGCTTTGCAAATTCAATTTTGTAACCTTTCTATTATAAAATTTGATATCGTTTGATATTGAACAGTTTTGTATTGAAAGCGTTCCAAAATTTAGAATTTCCAAAAATCTTTTCAAACTGTAGAATATGAAATAAAAAAAAATATTAAAGAATCTGCAGATGAGAATTTTTGTTTAAATTTTTCCAGTGAAACTTTCTATTGAGGCTTTTTTCGTATCTCGTTTAATTATTTCAAAAAATGCGAATTTTCATTTTTCTTACAAATAAATCCATCATATTAGTACCAACTTAGAAAAAATCCAGAAAAAATTCAAGGATGGCCTTTTTGAGAAAATTGAGTTTAATATTAAATAAATTTGTATTTGATGTACTGAGAATTGTACAATATCGAATGTGTACCCTTAATTTAAGATCAACGGCTTTCAAAACCTAACATTAAAATTTTTAAATTTTTTTTTCAAATTAACAGTTTTAAATTTAGGGCAATCAAAATTTAATAAATTAAAAATGTAACTTAAATTTCAAACCTACCAAACTGAACCGTTTTAAATTCTCAGCTCAAAAACAAGTTTAAAACTTCGGAATGAAATATTCAAAATTAAAAATCTGTTACTGATACATATCTGAAATACTATTTTGCCATTTAATAACTTGAAATTGGAAACCTTCAAAACTGGAAATTTCCGAAAAAGCATTAAAAGATGCACTTTTTAAAATTGGTAATTTTTCTACATAAACAATGAAAAAATAAGCAAATTTTCAAATTCATATTTAAAAAGTGAAACCATGTCAGAACTAGCCATTCAAAATAAAATTATTTTAAATTTAAAAATTTAATAAATTGAGCAGTTCAAAGTCAATCTTTTCAGATTTATAGCAATATTGTTTTATATTTAAATATTATTAATCAGCAGAGCAATCTATGACAATGATAGTTCATTATTTAATATACGTGTAAAAGTCTTAACATTTATTTTCGTATAGTTATCTTTTTTCACCATTCTCCGTATTTTCAATTACAGTGTGAAGCCTGCAGTGTTCGACCTCTTCCTGACGATTGCCATAGTATTGTACTTAGGAATCGTGTACCTCGCAGTGCACAACTTCCCACGTGTTTACGCCCTAGCAACTAGGCTCTTCGTCAAGAATAAGGTATCATAAATTGGCGATGTGATTATACCTCTCAAAACTCGAACTGAGATTGAAAAGTAGAATCTTTTCAGCGTTATTCAAAGTACGTAATACTTAATTTGTGAGCGATGATTTCTTACAACTTCGAGAAATAATTCATTGAAGTAACTTACAAATTGCCTACAATTAATTTTGTAGGCGAGCGGCGAGCCCCAAACAGGGCACCCTTTGCGCTCAAGAAAAAAATCTCATTTACGATTTTCGTACGGCAGCATTATGCGAAAAGCATACGTATGCTTCCGTACTAAATTAAAAAAAGTTTAAAAACCAGCACACATTTTTACAAGAAACTGTAAAACTAAATACAATAAATTACAAAAAAAAAAAATTACAGAAAAATAGATCTTTTGTTTTTATTCAGACGAATTTTGTACAATTTTGTATTTTGTTGTGAGCTTTGTTGGATATTGTTGTACTTTATTGTAGTTGTAATATTTAACAAGAAAGTACAACATTTTTCAGTTTTCGCATCAAAATATTTGTTTTCTTTTTCGGCCAATTGTTTGGATAGAAAATTGTAAATTCTTGTATACTTTCATGTAAAATATTAAAACTGCAATAACATATAATAATATACAGCAGTAAACAAAAAAATCGTTCAAATAATAAAAAGTGGCTAATTTCCTGTCGTTTTGTTGCAATTTATTGTACTTTTTTTATTTTCGTATGAAAGTTGTTGAATGTTTTTGGTGAAATTTTGGATAACATACAGAAACTACCCAATTAGGCTTTTTTAAGTATCGAAAATGGTGATTTATCTTTTTCATGAAGCCCACTAGCAAGAAAAATTGAAAATGTCCACCTATCTTGTAAAATATCACAATTTTTATTGGAACTTTTTTTACCCTTTTTAAAATGTTTCGCGGATCTGTTTTTTATGTAAAAAGAAAAAGAATAAAACAGCAGAATCTTTCATTTTCTGAAATTTGTATTTTATGCTACGCCTCAATGCCAATTAGTTCCTGTACGAAAATCGAAATGGATTTTTCGTTGGTGTAGGTTTTGTATTTCATTTCAAACCTATTTTTTTAATTCGTTACGTGCAGTCAACTTTTCCTAGTCCTTTACAATAATTAGCGAACAAATTAAATAGCTAGAATTGTTTATCTGGACGTAAGATTTCTAAACTGTCGAGAAATTCGTTTCTCCATATTCAAGAATTCAAGACCAAATAAATTTTATAATCGCCCTATGAAACGTTGAATGTTACTCGTGTTTGGGATGCATTTTTCTCTAGTTCTTTACTCGAAGCTTTTGTGTGCCTCATGCGAGAAAATTTGAGGACAGAAACCCGTAGGAAGAGTTTTTAATGTAGAATTTTATTCAAGTTTTGTCTTTGCATCGGCGGAAAGGCAAAACAATAGTGAGAACCATGCAATCATTGTGAATAATAACTGTAATTCACTGTATAAATAGAAATTAATATTCAATTATGCTTTTTTATCCATTATATTCCAATGGGATAGAAATGCTTTCTCATAGAGGAAGAATCGAATGTATGGAGCTAAAATCGTGAATTTACTAATCCATATGCTGCATCTTATTTAGATGAAACGATTGTGTAAAAAATGAATGATTAAATATGTATTATATACAATAAACGTTGGCCAATCCGAAAATTTGAAATGTAGTTTTTATTTCCTGTTATTACAGGGTTCAGACTCACACCACTATTGACACTATTTGACACTTTTTTGAGCGAATATACTATTATAAAAAAATACCACTATTTTTATTCGCCGCTAATGTACTTATATACCGGAAATAGAAAAATTAATTAAAAATTTTATTGCTTCCTCATATAGGGAGGTTTGTAAAGACTTAAATTTTCAAATCTACTTTTTTGACATATTTCGATATAATTCGACCCCAGGAGCTCGAAAATAATTTTTTTTTAAATTTGGATGTGTTTTTTCAGTTAAGAAATTTCCAAAAACAAATTTTACCTTTTTTTTTATTTAGAAATTTTTTTGTAATATCCAAAATACAACAATATGATATCTAGTGTATTTGTTCGCATCTTCGAGATGCATTGAGCGACGTATTGTTGAAACTTTTATGACTTATAAAGTGCTTATGAAGTTTCAAAAAAATGGTGTATTCTATTTATATGAAAAAAACTGTTTGGTATTCAAAATACAAGAGTACTATATATGGTGTATTTGTTTGCGTCTTGGAGATGCATCGATCGATCTATTGTTATTAACATTTTTATGACCTATCATAAAGTATTTATGAAGTTTAGAAAAAATCGTTTATTCTATTTATATGCGAAAAACTGTTTTGATATTCAAAATACAAGAATACTACAGCACTGTATCTGGCATGTTTGTTTGTTTCTTTGAGACATGTCGAATAATCTATTGACGTACCTTCTATGACCTCTTATGATCTACCAATACCGATTTATAAACTTTAAAAATATATTGTTTATCTTCGCGATATGAGAAAAACTATTTTCATATTGTTGTGCGCGTCTTCGAGACGTATCGATTACCTAATTGAAGAATCTTTCATGACTTATCATAATCTACCAATATCGTTTTTTAAATTTTTTAACAAAATTATTTACCTTGTTTAAAGAAGGATTTTTTGATATTGGGAATATAACATTATACTATATTTACTTCAATATTGTTCGCGTCTTCGAGACGCGTGGATTGATCCATTGGCGCACTTTTAATGAACATTTTTAATGATTCGATAGCGATTTGGAAAGTCGAAAAAAGTTACATTGCTTCTACGAAGAAAACTTTTATTTTAATTCTGAATATAACACTATCATAAGTTAAATATTTGTTCATTGTTACAGAACACCCCGAATGACATTTCAATGGGCTCTCTGATTTTCTGAAAATAAGATTTTCGGCAAGACAGAAACATAAGCTTGAAAAATATTGAAAGTATCCATTTTTTTCTTTGGTTAGAGATAAAACTCCCTCTACGAGGAAGCAAAATGATATAAAATGAGCCCAAATAAATACACCCATAGTGAATATTAAAAAATTTGTAAGATGAAAACGTCCAAAATGAAATTATTAAACATCTGATTACTAATAAGTGAGCAAATTAATATTTTAATCATACTGTTTTAAAGTATAATTTCAGAAAGAAAGTCTTATTTATTGTCGATATATTTTTAATTGAGTATCTTTCAAAAATTAATTATATCAAATTGAAAGAGTTTTAAAATAAGAAATTTAATTTAATCACATTTAAGAGTATAACGTCTAAACTTGGTAGCGTTCAAAATTAAAAAAGCTGTGGATTGAACAATTCAAAGATACATAAGATCAAAATTTAAAAAAATTGTAATTGCTTGAAGAAAAAGAAATTCTAAATCGAAGCCTTTATCTTCTATTATTATAAGAAATCTAAAGCTTTTCTTTTCTGAAAGTAGTTCAAATTGGAAATCCTTCTCAATTAATTAGAATTCAAATAGAAAAGATTCGAGTTTGGAAAAGAATGAAGTTGAAATTAAATGGAGAAATAATTTTAAATTGAAACATAATTAAGATATGAGTGTTCGTAAAGTTGGAAGCTAATATATTTTTTAATAATTTTAAGTATCTATATATTTCTTGGATATGAAAACACTTCAAAATCAAATTTATCTTGTTTGGAGGAAATGTATTGATTTTATTGAAATTAGTGAAGCAGGAATAAATTGTTGAAGATTTTTTTTTTAATCTTTGCAAATATTTCAAATCAGAGTTTAATTAGTTTCATTTTATGCGATTATTCTTCTCTAATGGTATTTTTCTCTTTTTATAAAAGTCTCTAATATTCTGAAATGGAACTGACAGCATATTGTGTAGAATTTTTTTAAAAATACCTTTGAAAAAATCTGGAAAAGACATAAAATTTAGAATTAGAAATTCTGTAGCAACCCTGGTGTAAGAAACTGCAGTTTTATACAAAATTTATCAAACAATATCAAAATAGGAATTCTGCAAATGAACTTAAGAATTCATACAAAATCTTGTAGAGATTCACAATACCTTAATGGAATGCAAAATTATCAACATAATTTTCTGAAAATTCTTTACAATACAATTCTTTCAATTTTTGTTTGCCTTGAAATTTAATAAAAATTAATGCGTTCAACAATTAATTTCATTTGTCCAAATATAATTGGCAATTCAATGGGATTTTTGGATAGAAAGAAAAAAATTCAACTTAGGGACCGTATTTAAATTACATAACAGCTCAAGCGGGGGGGGGGGGGATTTTTTCGATTTGTTACGGTAGGGGGCAGGTCTTCCACTCATGTACGTAATTTTTGCAAATTCGCAAAAACTTCCTCATGAAGATTATCTTTTTAGTTATAAAATTAATTATTTGTTGAAAATTTAACAATTTCCTTGAGAAGAACTTTTTTTTGAAAATTCAACTGTTTTTATAAAAATTCGTTTTTTTTTTGGGTTAAAAAATCAACACTTTTCGTATAATATTAACCTTTTGTTAAAAAATCATGTTTTGTTGTTGATAAGTCAACTGAAATATTTGTTGGATGGAAGATATTTTTTCTGAAAATTTTTCTTTTTGATTTAAAAGTTCATATTTTTTTAGTAGAAATATTGCATCTTTCTTGGACAAAAATCAACTGTTTTGTTGAAAATTCAACTATTTCCTAGAAAATTCACTTTTTGATTAAAATTTTTATTTTTCTGTAAAAAATCTATAGAAATCCTTTTGTATGAAAATTCAACTCTTTTTTTTTTTTAAATATGTCTTTTTGATTTAAGAACTCACCTGCTTTAGTCAACTTTTCATTTTTCATGGACAATTCAACTGTTGGATTGAAAATGTAACAATCTTGTTAAAAAGTCATACTTTTTGGTTAAAACTTCGACTGTTTAGCAGAAAATTAACTTATAGTTTATAATTCTTATTTTGGTGTTGGGAAATGAACTGGAATCTTCTTTGGTTGAAAATTTATCTGTTCTGTAGAAAATTTACTTTCTGGTTAAATTTAATATTTTGGAACTGAAATCTTTTCTGGATGAAAATTAAACAATTTTTTTGAAATTTTTTTTCTTCAATCAAAAATTCATCTGTTTTAAGAGAAATTCCATCTTTCTTGGAGAAAAATGCAACTTTCTGGTTGAAACTGTTTTTTTTGAAAATTTAACTATTTCGTAGAAAACTTACTTTTTGTTTACAATTCATATTTTGGTGTTAAAAAATGAACTGAAAGTTTTTCTGGATTAAAGTTCAACTTTAAAGAGAAATTTATCCTTTTTTTATAAAAAATTCACCTGTTTTAGTACAAATTTCAGCTTTTTTGGATAAAAATTCAACTATTTGGTAGAAAATTCAGTTATTTCATTGAAAATTCATCCCTTTTGGTTGAAAAATTTCGTCTTTTCGAATGAAAATTTCAATTTTGTCCGTAGAAACTTATTTTTTGTTCAAAAATTCATATTTTAATCGTTAAAAGTCAACTAAAATCTTTTTTTAACAGAAAATTCAACTATTTTTCTTAATTCATAAATTCATCCACCTTGATAGAAATTTCTGTTTTTTAATCAAAATGCTACTTTTTCGTTAAAAATTATTCTTCTTTGCTTGAGTATTCAACCACTTTATTTGAAAGATTTGGTTGAATCACTTTGTCAAGAAATAATTTTTTTTTAAGTTTTATTTTTAAATTGAAAATTCAAATATTCGGGTAAAAGTTAAACTACATTGTTAAACATTTTTTTTGTTTATTGAAGGTTTATGTCTTTGGTTGAAAATTTAACTGTTTAGTGGAAAAGTTTTTTTTTTTTTGGTTTAAAATTAATTTTTTAACTGAAAATGTAACTTTTACATTTTTTCAAGATTGATCTTTTTTAGTTGAAAATTCTCCGTTTTTGTTGAAAAAAATTATTTTCTTGGTTTCAAATTTCATTTTTGTTGGGCTCAACACTTTAGGTAAAATTTTCTTTCTTTAATGTACATTTTTATTAGTTGAAAATTCGTTTTTTGGTTTAAAAAAATTTTTTTTGTATAAATTTCATGTTTTTTTATTGAAATATAAACTATGACACGTTTTGTTGGGAATTTATATTTTTAGGTTGAAAATTCAAGTAATATGTTAAAAATTTAATTATTCTGTTGCAAATTCAAGTATTTTGTTAAAAAGCCATCTTTTATAGTAGAAAAGACATTGCTTTGTTTAAGACCATGTGACGAGTGGGTCACGTGACCGGATGCCTACCTTACCGACACTTTTTAAATTTGTAAATTATGTTCACACGAATAGCCACATCGAGTTGAAAATTTGGGATAATAAATAAGAAGCACTTAGAAATGCGGCTCTGGTCCTACATTTTTATAATGATGAAAAAAAATTTGTTTGTTAATAATTTTTTTTTTTTTGCTTTTTTCATAATTATTAAAATTTAGGACCAGAGCCGCATTTCTTAGTCCTTCTTATTTACAAATTTTTTCAATTTGTATGTAAAATACTGTTTTATTCCATTTATAAAAGATTCTATTTTAAAAGTATTTCAAGATTAAAATGCTGTTATTTGAATATTAATGATCAGGGAAAATTAAAAACTAGACAAGGAAAAATAAGGGAACTTCGAAAATGATGTTCTCGGACACCCTGCCTAATTCTACTAGCAATAATTAGTCAAACATTTTTGGAAACTAAAAATTACGTACAGAAAGAGTGGAGGGGGGGGGGGGTAGAAATATTTTGTTACAGTTTGTTACAGGAGGGAGGGGGGATCTCAGAGAGGGCCTGTAAGCCGTTACGTAATTTAAGTACGGTCCCTTCCTACTTATTGTTTTTTATTTTCTGTATTTTTCTGTCTGTATAGTGTTTCATCTAATTTTTCTCGTAAAAAATATTAGAAATTAGAGTTCTTTGTCTGGAACTTTGACTGTATATTTCTTAAAGATTGAAATTTACCGAAATGTTACTTGTGCCATTAAGTCTGAACTCTGTCATCAGGTTTCTTTGAAATTTGTTCTCAGATCAGTTTTTTCTGATTCTTACTCAAATATTCAGATTTTCAGTCAGATGCGTTTGAAAAATTCTATAACATGTTTTTCAAATATTCAGGTCCTTAGTACATAAGTAAATGTTGTTAATAATCACTTTAAGATTAAAATAGTAAAAGATAATCAAACAAATCGCTTCTTATATATGCTTGTTAGGTATGTTGAATATTAAAGCTTTCACTCACCAGAAGATGACGGCAAACCAGTTCGACCAGTTTTATAGCCTTATTTTTATCTATTTTTCAATCATTAAATCAGTCTTCAAAACCTTCGGTGTACCGACTGTTCAATAAATATTGAAGATAACTATGAGTCGCTTTTTGTTCAAACGTATGTAACTTTTAAATAATTTTCTTAGATTAAAAAATGAATTCAGATATGATTTAATTTTAATCAATTAACAATAAGTTATCCATATTTATAGGAACTTTGACAGATAAATTTCCAGCAAATGGATTTAGACTTCAGCACACGAATAATTTAAAATCGGTTATTCAATCACAATTGGAAGCGATTAAAGCAGCGGGTACTTGGAAAGCAGAACGAATTATAGCTTCACCGCAAAGGACTCAAATTTCATTAAATAATGGGAAGAAAGTCCTGAATTTCTGTGCCAATAACTATCTCGGGTTATCGGTGAGTTTAAAGTTGATTTTACATTCATCAAATCTAAAATGCTTTTTCTTAATCGGCTTTTTAAATTCGCAAGTTATGGAATTTTAGTTTCCAATATCGTGATACATAACTTTAAATCCAATTACGATTTTTTTAGGACAATCCTAAAGTGATAGAAGCAGCGAAAAATGCATTGGATAAATATGGAGCTGGATTGAGTTCAGTTAGATTTATTTGCGGAACACAAGAAATTCATAAAGAGCTAGAAGACAAGATCTCCACTTTTCACAAAAGAGAAGACACTATAGTTTATGCCTCATGCTTTGATGCAAATGCAGGAATATTTGAAACACTATTAACTCCTGAAGATGCAGTTCTCAGTGATGAATTAAATCACGCTTCTATAATCGACGGAATTCGTCTTTGCAAAGCCAAAAAATTTAGATACAAACACAGAGATATGAAGGATTTAGAAGAAAAGCTTAATGAAAGTTCAGGATCTCGATTAACACTAATTGCGACAGACGGCGTTTTTTCTATGGACGGTACAGTTGCTCCCCTTAAACACATAATAGAACTTGCAAAAAAATATAACGCTTTAACATTTGTGGACGATTGCCATGCAACTGGATTCTTCGGAAAAACTGGACGGTGAGTTTTATGAAATAAAAAAAAGCTACAAAATGATAAATTGATAACATTTTGAAAAAATTAACAACGTGGAAGTAAAATTTACAGCTTGTAATCTAGCATTTCTTTAGGGGAACCGAGGAGCATTTTGATTATTTAGGTGGAGTCGATATAATAAATTCAACGTTAGGAAAAGCTTTGGGAGGAGCAGCTGGTGGATATACAACAGGACCGAAAGAATTAATTGCTTTATTGAGACAACGTAGTAGGCCTTATTTATTTTCCAATTCACTGCCACCACCAGTTGTCGCCTCAGGAATTCAGGTGACTGAAAACAGATTTTCTGATTAAATAAGGAAATAAGCCTTTGAAAATATTGTGGGCAAACTAAAAAAATTATTTGCAGGTTCTTGATCTCATAAGCAACAGTACAGATTTTTTACAAAGAATGGCAGACAATACTCAACATTTTAGAAGCAGAATGACATCTGCTGGATTTATAATTAGCGGTGATAATCATCCCATTTGTCCTGTCATGCTCGGAGATGCTAAATTAGCATCTGATTTTGCAGAAAAGATGCTGGGTGAGATTAAAACTAAATCTGAAATATAAAGAGTAGCATTCATTCCTACACAAATATATTGCATGCAGAATATATTGTACTCAAAGTATACTGATTACATTTTCCCTGCATATAATATTTTCTACACGGAATATATCCTACACAGAAATAAATAATCATTATTATTCTACACATAATATTAAAAAATGCACAGAAAAAAAACTTTCTACACGAATATTATGTGTGAAACTTTTCCTACACAAAACAGTTTTTACGCAAATTATACACTATCGGGAACATAAAAGCAGAATCTCCATAATTAGGTGACTTCTCACAATTTATTAAAATAAAATATAAATGAAATCGCGAAAAAATTCTTTTAAATAAAATTACTGCGTATAGGTACCATGTTGAATTCAATATGAAACAGTTAAGATACCAAAATAGATCATTTTTCAACAAAAGAGTTGAATTGTTTAGCTACAAAGTCGAAGGTCTCAGAAAAAATTGACTTTTTAACTCGAAAAGATAAATTTTCAACGAAAAAGGTTATTTTCAACCAAGTGGTTGAATTATCAACCCAAAAAATATCAACCCAAATATATAAATATTCAACTAATATGATGAATCTTTAACAGGAATACTTAACTTTCCAGTTAGAAAATTAATTTCCAACAAAAAAAAAGATTATTCAATGCTGGAAATTAATTTTTTATAAGTGTTTATATAGATGGGGCGTTATTTCTCAAGTGTACCCACTCAAAAAGTCGAAGTTGTCTGATCTAAGTTAAACTTAGGCAAAGTGTTGTGCTATTGGATAGTAGTATATGGGGAAAAAATTTTGCCATTCGGATAAGTATTGATCGAGGGGGAGGGGGTAAAAGTTTTGAGATTTTCGTCGATATCGTCTATTTCGGCAATTTTTAACTCTTCTGATAGCGATGAAAAAAATTTTTATCAGTACAGTTTCGATAGGGATTTTCACGCCCTTTTGATTGGTGCTACGCATTTTATCGAAAAATGAATATTTGACCTTCAAAAATGAAGTTCAAAAATAAATTTCACTTTTTTTGGAAAAACGATAGGTTTTTTTTTTGGTCTTAAAAGAAAGCCCAGGTTTTTTCCTATAAGACCATGTAGATTAGAAAGTGGGATTCAAATTTTCAATGTATGAAAATAAGTGTCGAGTACTCCGGTACGCTCGTGACACTGGCGCTAGAGCCCCGCAGCGCACCGTGGTGCCTTTATGGTATTGTTTTTTTTTTCAAAAGTAATAATATATGCCAGTATATTTGAACGCTCTCTGCATTTTGCAGGGTTGAGACTGCCATTATTTGAATGCCTGCATTAAGGCTCTTTTACACCTTCCGTCAATCGGTCGTCGACCAACCAATATATCGGAATATCCATTCACACCTTCGGTAAATTTAGTTAAATGTAGTAATATTTTAGTGACCTTCTGAAAGTCACTGAAAGATTACTAAAATGTTACTAACTTTCACTGAATTTTCCGAAGGTGTGAATGGATATTTCGTTATGTTGGTCGGTCGACGACCGATTGACGGAAGGTGTAAAAGAGCCTTTACGTTCACTGATGAAATTTGAAAAAATTTTGAATTTTGGAAAATCTAGTTATTGAATGAGAGGTCGGGTCGAAAAAGTGGTTTTATGGATTAAGTAGAATTGAAGCTTGGAGATTTTTTTGCTGATGTCTGGTCTTCTATCTGCCTTTCTTTCCGCCTTTCGTTTTTTTAGTGACAGTTGTTTTCACTTTTTTTTCCAATTTTCGTTTCTTCTCTTTTGGGAAGTAGTCGCATTCCGTGGCTGAAGGAAATCTCTTCAATTGAAGTCTCCCAATCTTCAGTAGGTAGGAATGCATGGTACTGCTAAGTCCCTTTGATTGTGACTGCAGCATCGAATCTGTTTTCAGATCTTTGGCAGTGGCTTCGTGATCTTCCTTGCTACTAAAAATGATTTCAGTTTCCTTGCAGTACTTCTTTGCCCACTGAAATAGAGATGAAGCATCTAGAATGCGATCTTCAGCGGAACACTGTAGGCTAAACCTTGCTACCTTCCGTTCAAAATTCGCCTCTATGCCATCACATGCACCCTTACCATGAGCCATGAGCGGTAGGATGGTAATGCCACTCAGCTGGGATTCCGAAATCTGCCTTGTGAGCTAGGATATTAGCAAAATTGCTCTTGTTCTTAAAATGCTGACCTGCTCCATCTGAGACCTTTTGGACTGAAAAATTTGCCTTTAGATAATTTAGAATTATTTTCTGGTACTCATAAACGGCAACAGTGTCATGACTCAAATTGTCTGATATGATTGCCATGCTTTTGTGCTTGAGTTCTCCATCTTTTACATAATAAATAACTACTGTGAATATTGTGGCCTGATCATTATTCCAGTGAAATCCTTGCGCCGAGTTTTGGAGCACAAACTTAAAGTTCTCAGCGAAATCAAATGAGATAACGAATTCGCCATTTTTCAAAGTTATCTTCAGATTTTTGAAAAATAATGACTGCTCTGTAGCAAGGAAATGATGCGTTCTTAGCTTCAGCAACGCTTCAGAAAGCTCATTCACAAATTCATCAACATTCAGCATTAGCGTCTTTAAAGTACATCTGTCAATCTGCAGCCAAGAATCAAATTTGATTTCTTCCAAATCCTCCTCCTCGAAAGCTTCAATCAAGTTATCTTTAATTTCAGTAATACCCGGGAAATTTTGGCATTCTCCTAATTGGCAGGAACTTGTCGCATCTGGGCACACAGTTAACTTCAAACCACGAAGGAATAGTAAGGAGTAGTATCCCTGTAAGTGGGGAGTGGGACGAGCGACGTCCAATAATTCGTTAATGCTAGCTACGAATGAAAACTCGTATGCTCCCCCGTTCACATGCGCACTGGCGGTTGCCATGCCAATGATGTCAACACGCGTTTGAAGTTTCGAACTTTTTGTATTGAACGAACATAAACAAACGAACATAACCTACATGTGCATCGAGATGTCAAAAGGTAACATATTGAGTGGGTATAACATGTGACTGCGAAAACAGCTCTGCGCATGTGCACTGGGGAGCATTCGAGTTTTCATTCGTAGCTAGCATTAACGAATTATTGGACGTCACTTGTCCCACCTCTGCTCACCGAACACATAGGGTGATACCACTCCTTACTATTCCTTCGTGCTTCAAACAATCGCGATAACCATTTAAAATTAACTCTGAATCGTTCTTTATATATGGCATGTTTATTTCTTTTAGCATTAACTTCACGTTTTCATGGTGAACACAAACGCATACTGTGTGGGTACCGCTACTCCCTGCCAAAACGCAATGTTTCGGTCTGAGTGGTGTGAATTTCGTGAAGCCTATTTTAATATCTTCATGTTCTGACTGGAATTCTGCATACAATTCATTTAAATTGCACAAAATCAATCTTTTCTGAACGAGAACTTTCTTGTCACTCACTGAAACAGAAAGACAATCCTTCATTCCAGGCATTAAGCGACTCATGTCGTCACGCTCATAAAATTTGGATACGAGGTCTTCAGTTTCATGACTCAAAGGCCTTCCTCTTTTTGGCGTAGGCAGAGTTAAAATCCCATTGTTAGCAACTAACTTTTTCGCATTTTCAGCTTGTCGCTCGGATGTCTCGAATTCGACCATTAGTTGTCTGTGACTCCAAGACTTTGGATGGAGCAAGTGTGAGAAGTTGAATTTTCCATCCATAAACCCACTTTCTAACCTACATGGTCTTATAGGAAAAAACCTGGGCTTTCCTTTAAGACCAAAAAAAAACCAAAAAAACCTATCGTATTTCCAAAAAAAGTGAAATTTATTTTTGAACTTCATTTTTAAAGGTCAAATATTTATTTTTTGATCAAATGCGTAGCACCAATCGAAAGGGCGTGAAAAACCCTATCGAAACAGTACTAGACAAAAATTTTTTCATTGCTATTAGAAGAGCTAAAAATTGCCGAAATAGACGATATCCACGAAAATCCCAAAACTTGTACCCCCTCCCCCTCGGTCAATACTTATCCGAATGACAAAATTTTTTCCCCATATACTACCATCCAATAGCACAACACTTTGCCTAAGTTTAACTTAGATCAGACAACTTCGACTTTTTGAGTGGGTACACTTGAGAAATAACGCCCCAGATACAAACAAAGAATAATAATTTTAGACCAAACATTTGTATTGACAATCAAATAGTTGAATTTCCAAACCAAAGAATCGAATTTTCAAGAACATAGTTTAATTTTTAGACAAATAATTGAATTTTTAAGTAAAAAGGACTAAACATCAACCAAAAGACTGATGTTCAAAAAAAATTTTTAATTTTTTTACCAAAGAGATGACTTTTCAACAAAATTGTTGATTTTTCAACAAAATAATTTAATTTTTAACAAAATAGTGGAATTTTTGCCAACAAAGATGTGTTTTCAATCAAATAGTTGAACTTTCAAATAAAAAAGGTAAATATTCAATTAAAAACGAAATAGTTACATTCTCAGCTGAAAAAATAAATTTTCAACAAAATAGTAAAAGTCTCAACCAAAGATATAAATTTTCAACTAAATTGATGAATTTTAAACAAAAAATAAATGTTACGTGAAGGAGTTCAAATTTCAGTCAAATAGTTGATTTTTCAATTAAATTATATGAATTTTCAAAGATAAACGTTATAGTTGATATTTCAAACAAAAAATTTCCATTTTTATTAAAAATTAGTTGAAGTTAACCAAAAAAGATCAATTTTAAACAAAAAATTAACAGCTGATGTTTCAACAACTACATTTTAATTTACAATTAAAAACAGTTGAATTAAAAAAAACAGACGAATTTTCAACAAAACAGCTGAATTGTCAAACAAGACAAATTTTTTAGTCAAGAGAAAAACAAAAATGTCAACCAAATTGCTGAATTTTCAAGCTAAATAGGTGAATCTCGACAAAACAGTTGAATTTTTAAGCCAAAATGACTGATTTTCTACAAAAGAGTTGAATTTTCAACTCAATACTTGAATTGTCAACTAAAAACTGTAAATTTTCAACATAATTTTCAATCAATAAAATACATTTTTAACAGCGCAGTACAATTTTCAACCAAAAGTAAATTTTTGACGAAAAATGTAATAGTTGAATTTTTAACTAAAAATAATCGATTATGTACAATTTTTAACTAATAGTTGAATTCTGAATAAAAAAGTTGACTTCTTAACAAAATAGTTCAATTTGCAACAAAATAATTAAATTTTCAACGAAATAGCAGAAAAAGTTTTACACTTAATATTTCTGTGTTGAATATCTTCACCCAGAATATTTTCCATAGTACAGGAACAATATTTAAATAAAAAAAATACTTATTCCATTGTATGTAGCATCTACTTTGTGTAAAAAATATTTGATTTACGGGTTTTAATATTTTGTGCAGCATATATTCTGTGCAAAAAATATTTTGTGTAAAAGAAATATAGTCAGTAGGTATACTTTTTGTACAAAATATTCTGTGCACAACATATTTGTGTAGGAACAGCGTTTTCCCAAATATAAATAACAAAATTATGCAAATTTTACGTATTATTTTTAATTGCAATCATGATTTTCATTTCAGAAAAAAATATTTATGTGATCGGCTTCAGTTATCCAGTTGTTCCCAAAGAAAAGGCGAGAATTCGAGTTCAAATCAGTGCCGCCCATACAAAGGAAGAAATCGATCGAGCTGTTGATGCATTTATAGAAATCGGAAGAGAGCTTCAAGTTATTCAATAGACGTTCCAAAGTTGGTCACATTTTTCAATTTAATAATGACAAATCAATTTAAATTCCTGATAGATAAAAATCCGAAGGAATTTCCCTAGTTTCTTCTGTGATAATCTTATTAGATATACAATTTTATGTTCTGAATACAAAGAAAAAACTACGCACTTGTTTGAAAACTTTATATTCCAAAAATATTTTTACAAATTGTTTTTTAAAAACCTAGTCTGAGTACACTTTTATTTTATATGATGATTTTATTAGGACTCTCGAAAATTTGTTGACTCCAAGGATTCAAAGTATTCGAAAAATTTGAAAAATGACGATTTTTCCATTCTTTGATTAAGATTAACATCTGTTCGTATAATCTGAGAATCGAAATCGAATTCACAGAAACTAATATATAATAAATATTGTTTTTAAGCAACTTACTCGCAAGACTTTCTTATACTTTCTTTTTCTTCTACAGAAATACATTTCTGTTCCGCAAATATTTTTAATTCATTTTCGATCGCATGTGTTTGGCAAATTAGAGAAGCTACGAATCTTGCTAATTTCCTTTTAGATAAAATCCGGTAAGAACTATTCCTGAAAATGTTTTGATTTTGAGAACAAATTTTTGTGTAATGAATTCTTGTGCTAGAAACATACCAATGATTAGAATCTTCAATTTCACAATTAATTAAATTACTTCTTTCGGTTATAGCATTCATAATTTCCATTTTATTCACCCTAGGACTTTGATTTCAATGTAAAATTGATAAAAATATAATGTTTTCGTGTCATCCGCGACTAGAAACAAATTATAGGAATGAAAAATTCGAGTTCTATGTTTTTGACACATTCTGCCAAATTCACACGGATGGCAAACTTCTAACCATGTCTTCAATAATAACACGTTTTCAAGACATGTTAAATTAGAATGAGAAAATTGAAACAACAAAATTATGTTTGAACAAAATTAGGCCTAAATATGAATTTCTGGCTGGATTTCGACATACAAATGACAAATGACATACAAATGGAATGAAAATGTTACACTGAAATTTTTGGAGGAATACAAAAAACACGAGTGCCTCTGGAACCCATATTCTACACAGTATTTTAATTGCTGTTCAAAAAAAGACGCGATATGGAAAATTATTGATAAATTAAATATCCCATTGTTAACACCAGCTGAATGCCAGCATCAAATAGAGGCAATAACAAAAAAGTAAACTACTGTAATCTTCATAATTGGATACTATAAATATTTCTCTTATTATTTCTTTTTTCAAATAATATTCAGATATGAAGAAGAGCAATCAAAAACTCTCCACGGTTTGTGCTCAGGAAAACCGTACAAGTCGAATCTTTCTTGGTATCCTTTGATGCAAGAAATGTTAACGAAAACTCTCAGCAATGAAGTTGATGAAATATCTAAAGTAACAGTTTGTACAAATTTAATACCAGATAAGAAAAAAAAGACCCAAATAAGTAAAAAGGCGAAAACTAAATCGAATATATTATCGCCAGCGATTCAAGTTACAAATCTTCCATGTGGATACAAAATTATAAATAAATTAGTGAACGAGAAAAGTAGTCCAAATAAAAAAGGGAACACGAAAATGATGAGTGATAATTATATAAATTACGTTCCGTGTCCAGGAATTAGAAACAATAATTTGTTTGCTAGATTGGATGATAGGACAGAAATTGAAGATATTAGATCAAAAACCGGTAAATTTTATAATTCCATTAAAATGATTGAACAATAAATAAAGAGTCTAAAATTGTACGAAATATTTTAGGTCTGAACAATTGTCCAGTAGAATCTACTTGTATAAGGGAAATTAAAAAAAGACGAGACATTCCCAGAAATAATTTGCCAACAAAGTCAATGGAATGTTCTCCCTGTTGCCGGCGGAACTCAGAAAATTTTCATTACGCAGCAAAAGACAATTATGATTTTTCAAACAAAATTTGTTATTCCAGCAAGGAAAAATACTCTGATTTGAATTACAATGAGTTCAGAAATCAGTATAGAAATCAATTTCAATCAAGATTTGTTCCATGTCCGAACAGATTAAAACCTCCGGATCAATTTTTATCTTCTAATCCAAGAAATTCCTATAATTATTCAAAAAGCATGGATACCTACTGCCCTAAGATAACCACAGACGAGAATAATTTTCACAAAACTACAGAATTATATCATCGAAAGTTACAAGAATTTCCTCAATCCGATGTGATTTTAAATAAGCAATCTTGTCTCAGAAATGGAGATCAAATTTGTCCTACCTCCGATAAGCAGGGAATTGTTCAATTTACTCCAAGGTTCGCCACTACATTCGAAAATGGAACATGTGAGGCTGTTTCTCGGTTAAATATTAACATACAATGTGGAGAAAAATGTCTGGATGATAGAAATAGACATCCGAAAACGAATCGGGGAACTCAAACATGTTTGGAGAGAAAGCAGCAATCAGTTTCTACGAATTTGGTGAATTTTGAAAACAAAGAAACTCAAGATGGAATTGAAAGACATTCGAAGCAAACTGAGACTGATTTTGAAGAACTTAATCAAAATCCTGAAAATACTGTTTGTTTTTCGCGTTCCCAGAGTGATTATATTCTTCTGATGCCTGGAGGAAAGACTTTAAGACTTTCTAAGAAGTCTTCTAGAGAAAAATTTGTGGAATGTCCGGGTGCGAGTGAAAATAGATTTAATGATGGTAAATTTGTTTTCTATATTCAAATCAATTGATATAAGTAGGGTAAATATTATTGGAAATATTATAAATTAATTCATTAAATTATAGATGAAGTTTTCTCTGTTTGTACTGAAGCATCATGTCAGGAATCAAAATTAGTTGATTCAGTTACAATGACAACTCCTCAGTTGATTCAATTTGTAGAAGAAATGTCAAATATCAGGAATAATTCTCAAGGTATTTAAGTTGCAAATATGTGGAATTTTTCAGATTTAAACTCGCAATGTTTATTTTTGGGGGTGTAATAATATTTATAGATCGAACTGATTTATAATCAGGCAGGATCTACACTGTGAGTTTTATGCGGTCTAAACCAATTTTGTAGCTAGGAAATTTTTTTTGTCATCAAATCGAATTTTCGCATTTTTCTTTGAAACAATGAGAGATAACAAATTTTGAGATAAAATTTTGTACATCTAGAAAGTGTTCTAAGAGAAAAAATCTAGCTGTACGAACCGAAATTTCGGTACAAATAACCCCTTTTCCAGTTCCCCACATTGTTACCGAAAAAATCTGGCTATGAAATTATATTTTCAGGAAAAGACAATTTTCCTGGTCTCAAGAATCGTTAAGTCCCTATAAAACTGATAGGATGCAAAAAATAAAAAAGGTGAGGGTTTCCAGACAATCTTTCCTATTTTTTTCTTCGAATTTTGAAGAAATGAAAAGATTTCCTATCAGTTTTTTGAGGGCTTAACAATTTTTGATGCCGGGAAAATGTTATTTTCCTGGAAGATGTATGTTGTTTCCGAGAGAAAGATGAAAATTCAATTTAATGACAAGATTTGTTTAAAATTAGTGAAAATCGACTTTTTATATTTTCATATAAATCATCGCAATTTTGTTAATTTCGATGTTTTTCAAGATTTCCAACGAATTTCGAAAGAGGACGCTAAAAATGATAAAAATTCAAAAAGATAAGTAGAATATCTGAATAAAATCAAAAACTATAGAATTAAAAATAGTGTGTTTTTTTAAAAATCCAAATGCTGGTAACTTCGTGGATTTTTTTTCTCAAATCAGTAAAATACGTGTCGCCTTATTTCTCCTAAAAAACATGCTTGTCACTGAGAGATTCTGTGACTTGAAGTGTACAATCTGCCTGAGATTTGAAACGAATTCGAATGTATATGATAATGCACTATTTTTAGAAATGCAAGCAGAAGAAAAACAATCAGTTAATTTAGCGAAAACCGGAAATAGGGAAGTGAAAGAATGTGGGGCCTGCAAGAATTTTGAAAATGATGACGAGGATCTGAGATTCTTTTTCAAGAAGCTTTTCAATAAAGATTTGTCAACTTCAGATTGTTTTCCTTGCCTAAAAGAAAAACTTGATCAAGAATCCACAGGCGAACTCACAAAAACGTTGTTGACTATTTTGAAATATGCGCTGGACTTGGATAACAAAGCAGAAAATAATTCGAAGGGTTCGTATTCTAAAGATCAATAAAGAAAAAATCGAAGATGATTGGAGAAAAGTGCAGAACTAATTTGAATTATCGTGTATGTTCTTAATAAACTCAACAACTCTAAAATAAATTCAAAAACAAATTGTAAGAGTTATTTCCTTTTAATATAATTCAATTTCCGAAATACTTTGAATCGTAAAATAATATTCTAGGTTGCTGGGTTAAATCAAAACACAAACCGGAGATGATTAAAAGAATTTGTAAATGTATAAAGAAGTTGTCAGAAGTCGAGACAGCTGAAGGATTGTTTTCAAAAAATACTTTCATGGAAGAAAATGGAAAACATTCAAAACTAGTGGAAACTGAAAATGAAGCTTTAGTTTCTCGAAGTATGAATACATTTGTGGAAGAAACTCCTGTAAAATATTCAAAACTAGTAGAAACTGAAAATGAAGCTTTAATTTCTCGAAGTATGAATACATTTATAGAAGAAACTCCGGTGGAAATCAGTCAGATTATTTTTGAAAATGTAGAAACCAATACAGATTTTCCTAATAGTCAAAAAGATGTTGGAACAAGTCCCATAGAAAATATAAGATCAGCAGATGCTTCAACTCAGGTTAAAGCACATTTATCGCATTTACCAAAAATGATACATAAAGGAAAAAGTATTGGAACTCAAAAAAGAGATCCCATTTTAGTAAGAGTTGTTTCAGCAATCGACCGTCCAAAAATGAAAACAACAGAATCGAAATCTTCTCAGTATTCTCAATCTGGTGCCGAAGAATGTAAAAAAAATAACTGTAAACGAGTTGTTTTCAATGAGAAAAAAGAATTTGAATTTCCCAAGAAAGATTTTAGATGCAGCAAAGATTGTAAGGCACTAACTTTTTCGGAAATTCGAACTGCGGATAGGAACAACAGTAGAATAAAGAAGAAAGTTTTGGATAAAAAATTAACAGATGTTCCCAAGAGTAAAAGTTTAACAAACAGAAAGGTACAAAAATTCGAATATGAATTTTTCAACTGAATTTATACTGACTTATCAGATTGATTTTCTTTTTCAGATATTTTTCAGTGATTTCTGCGTGGAGAGTGAAAATTTACCGATTGCATGATGAAAAATGTATCCAATAACATGTTAGGTGTCCGTAGTTGAACAATTTTGAAAAAGTAAAAAATGTCTCAAACACTTCAATAAAATTTATAAATTTCTCAGACTTTTTGTTTCTCCTTAGCCTTGCTTTACGTTGAAACTCTAAAAATAAACTCTAAAACTGAAACTGTACCTATTCCATTTTTTGTTTAAAATGTAAATTTTCCTGACTGAAAAATGAACTGCTTGAGTAAAATTTTAACTACTTTGTGAAACATTTTTTTTGTAGATGATTACTCTCTTTGGTTGAGAATTTATTTGTTTTTTAACATTCTTTTTTCATTTGGTCAAAAATTAAGTTTTTAAACTGAAAATGTAAATTTTCTACGTTTGGTTAAGATTTGATCATTTTTAGTTGAAAATTTGTTCTTTTTTGGTAGAAAACTAAGTATAGGCTAGTCAGGCTTAAAAAGAAAGTAAAAGCTGAAAATTTCAGAATTTTTTCTCGATAACAATCGCCAACAAGAAACTTTTCATTGGAGTTATAAGAAGGTTGCAATATAGTATTTGTAAGTGGAATTCGTACTTGATGGCTAACTAATTTTCAGAAATATTGAATTTTTTCAAAGAATAAATGAAATAATAATTATAAAAAATACAGAAAATTTTTAATTTTTGTATGATCCTAATCTTGAAATGAGTTGAAATTCTGTATTACTGTATAAATAGCATTTTTTTTAAACTCGCTCAAATTTTCAACTTTCTGAGAATTTTCTTAACGAATGAAAAAAAAATTAAATGCCTCAATTTTTACTTTTTGCAATTTTTACAGTTGTACATGTATCATTACTTTAAATAATTGCAACCACTTTGCAAAAATAATAATTTGTACTGTATATAATAATTTGTATTAATCTGTACTGTATAATTTGTACTGTAGAAAGATTAGGCAGCAGCCAATATAAAGAAATGCATATTTCGTACTACAATTTTTCTGAAAGATATGAACAAAATTTCCATTTGTCCATTAAGAATCATGTTCATGACCTGCAAATTGGTTGCGAATTCAGATTTCGTATTAGATAATCGAATTTTATGTACTATTCATTTTGCAGAAATATTAGGTTTTTTGAGCACTTATTCAATATGTGTTTTTCTGAATTTGATGCCTTTTTCAATGTGTTTTTCTGAAAAGCTTACATCTTCTCGACTAATGATTAACACGTCAGATTCTATAATTTAATCTTTTTTATAGTTTTAATCAAACGCAAGGTCAACTTTTATATTCTGAACGAGGAATCATCATATAAACGATAAATATAATCATAATTACAAATGCAATGTTATGCAATGTTTATGTAAAGATGAAGAATTTTCCGGAAAAACAGAAAAGCAGCCTTAGCGATGACGAGAGAATTAGACTAGAAAATTATTATCGGGAAATGAACAGAAAAGTAAAAATACTAGTTAAAGAAAGCAAGTATAAAATCAAAGCGGAAGAAGAGAAGAAAATGGAAAGCGCTTTCGAAGGAAAAAGAAATTATTTTATTCGCAAGTGCGCAAGGAAAACAAGAAAAGAGTCGGAATAGGAATAATAGCAAGGATGAAATAGTATATGATGCCGACGAAGTCATAGGTCATAGGTCATAGGGACCATTACATGAAATTATTGGGAGGTAGCACATGTAGCAGCACAGCTGCGGAATGATAGAATACGATACGTTGAAAATCCCGGTTGAAAGAATTAGCTCTCTGAGGTTTAGGAATATTATTAAGAACATTAAGATTAAGAACATAAGGACATAATGAAGCTGCTGATGTAGATAGTATACAAATTATCGAGATGGAGGAAGTTCCAGACGACTGGAAAAAGGCGAGCATCCACCCAATGTACAAAGGAAAGGAAGATAAAAGCAACTACAATAATATTACAGAAGTATCAGCTAGATAAGTATCGCAAACAAAATATATCCAAAAATACTTATTTAATAGGGTAATGAAAATAAGGGAAGATAAAATCTGGGAAGTCTAATGTGGATTTATGCCAGGAAAATCATATGCGGATCAGATATTTATCTTGAGACAAATTATAGAAGAAATTTTAAGGATAAACAAACAAGTTTTCTGGTCATTCATTAATTTAGAAGAAGCGTTTAATAAGGTGAATAGAAGAAAGCTTTGTAAAGTCATGGAAGAGTAAGGAGTCAGTGCTCCTATAAACAATAAAAACATTATATAGCGAGTGTGAGAGTAAATGGGCAACTGAGTGACTGATTCGATATTAGGCAAGGTGTTAGACAAATTTGCGTTACGTACTTTTCGCTGTTTATTCTATTCATGGACAAGTGTCTAAGAATGGCCCTCTTCGAGGAAGGTGTGGATCTCAGGACAGTGAAGGTGCGTGGGTTAGCGTTCGCAGATGATAAGCTTGTTATGGCAGACTGAATACTAGCATGATGAACATGTGCCTTGAAATTAACGTAAACGAAACAAAAGCTATGGTGCTTGAAGGAAAGGTTGGAAAAACAGTATGCAACATCTCCCTAAAAGACGAAAGGATAAAATAAGTTGATAAGTACGTATATCTCGGTAGTTCGTTTAACAATGTCGGGAAGATAAATGCAGAGATAGATAAGCGTATCAACAAGAGTAAGAAGGCTATGGACAGGGTATATGAATAATTGTCAGAAGTGAAAATATATCAGGTATAGCTAAAATGGCGGTATATATATAAAATTATGTGTGTGTTTGTGATTATATACTTACACCCACCGTTATGTACGGTAGCGAGACCTGGGCATACCAAGAAAAGGATAAGAGTAAAATTAACGCAGTTGGCATGTAAAATCTGCGAATAGCGTGCGGTAAAACGCTAATAGACAAACTCAGTAACTAGAGAATCCTCAAAGAATGTGGCTTGGATGATACTATTTGACAAAAGTGAAAGAAATTTGTTGAGATGGTTTGGGTATGTTATTAGGATGAAAGATGAACGACTGACGAAAAAAGTATATCGAGGTAAGGTCGAGGGGTTAATAACTCGTAAGGTCAGGTGTACACCTACGTTAAAGTCACTGGCGTGAAGTCACTTGAATTCACATGAAGTCACTGAAATCACATGAAGTCAGTGTACACTCGATCGGTCGAGTTGTAGACCCCTCGGGTAAGGTAAATGGTAGCGTATACAGAGGCGGACCGAGGAGAGAGCGATTGAAATGAGTGAACGAGACCCAAATTCGAAAAAATATGAAAAGCCGAAGAGACGCAAGAGCTTGCATGAGGAATTGTATGGACGTAACTGAAGCTAAAGAGCTATGCCAGGCTAGAAAAATGTGGCGACAAATAGTTTATAAAAAATGCATGATGAAGAGTGTCAGTGGAGTGAATGAAGCCTAAATCGAAAGACCCTAGATACTAATGGGCCCGAGTGGAGAGCTTCACATAATGACTTTGCAAAGCTCTTCGCCTAGGGTGTCTGCTAGAGAGATTAATCAGCGACCTGGGTCGGAGCAGTGTTGCGGAACGAACCTGTTACTTAAATAAACAACACTCCCTGGTCCACTCTTAAAACCGATTAAATCACGCTTACCCTGAAAGGGATATGGATTCATGGTATAATAATAATAAAAATAATAAAGAGAAGTTTGTTGCTAAACTAGATAAATCAAACTGCGGTCGCCAAATGAAATCAAATGAGACCTTTATTTTTGCCTGTTCATCACTCCGGAATCTTGTACGAAACCGATACGTCTCATATAATTCATAGACATACAGTAACATAGATAACATTTTGTTGAGCTTAGTTATCAATAGCGGATGCAAATTTGATATACAATTCTCGAGGTCGACATTTGTTTTTGTGCCAGTAAGAATAAGACCAATGCCACTAAGATTAACAATATAAGAATGTCGAGAAAAATGTACTGAACTTTTCATTTTTTGAATTTTAATTGATTTCGTTAATAATTTTTGTCCTTTTTCGAACAATTATTTCGTTTTTCATAAGTTATTTATTCTAACAATTCAAGTCTGCCCACTTTGATTACATAATGCCTATTTCTTCCTATCTACATCAACTAAAAGTTTTTTTCAAATAATTCTTATATATTCAATAGAAAGGACATGAAAAACCCCATCGAGACTGTTGAGAAAAAAATATTCTTTACTGATATTATTCTAAAGGCACAAGAGAAAATCTAATCCTTAAAAAAGAGAACGAAAAACTCGTTTATAGATTTGCCTATAACTATTCTTTAGATTTTTCTTTATTCGCATAAAGTTGTATAAGTCTATCAGCCTCTCGCCATCCTGAACCAATGGCACCATGCACTGTAGCAAAGTAATGCGGATTTGTTGCCTCTCCAGCAAATAAAATTGACTGAAAATTAAAGAGTTGTGTAATATTATAAAATAAGTAAAGGTGGCGTAAATATAGTTAAATGTTTAAGATAATACTTACGGGGTTTTCCCCACCAATCGGTTCTGTTAAGTTTGAATGCCAAACATTGTCAGCATCTGATTTTACGCTTCGAAAACTGTAGGTTCCCCTAAAGTGTTTATTGCTATTCCACGTCGTTCTAAAAGAGAATTTAGGTTGGTTTATCTAATGGGGTAGCCGCGGAACCGGGAAACGGAAAATGAAAAAAAAAATGACAGGAAAATTGCCTTATCTCAAATATAATATTCTTTTACCTAACCATTCCAGATGGCATTGTCAGGTTGTATGATTTTCCAGTGAATCTTTGAAGAGCTTCAACTGAATGATTAAATACTTGCTGTTCTGAAAGTTTTTCCATTTCTCGTGAATATTTCCCAGATATCCATCCTAACAATAGTCGTGGCTTGTGTTCGACAAAATAAAATCCTACTAGTCCTAGAAGCCAACCCTTCTCAGGCTGCAAAAAATGGTAATATACTTATTTATTTAATTAAAAACTTCATAATTATTGCGCACAAAAATAATTAAATTTCAGAATTAGACATAACTTGAATAAAGAAAGATTCTTACGTCAGCCAACTATTTTACATTAATGGCAATAACACTTTTATGGGCAAGAAAATCAAGATTCTGTCTTGAGCAAATTTTGTAGAAAAGTGGACGATAACGTTAAACGACAAATGTACAGAACCTTACAAGGTATCTTTCGAGAATTAGCCTAAATCAAGGCAATCAAAAGAAAAAGAAGGGAATAAAGAAGTAATCAATTTACATCATTTTCAAGTTGTGCTATATCTTCGTCATTCCAAAGGAAAGTAAACCCACTGCTTTTTATGTCACTTGGCCACCATGGTTCTTCATAAGACAGATAAATCTTGGCAACGCTACCAAAACCAAGACCCTGAAATATAGATACATCTCATTTTTAAATAATGATCAGTAAGGTAAATGTCCCAGTAATCATGATGGCAATTTTCTTGCTTTTTATTCAATTTAAACGAATTAAATTTCTATTTGCTACTATAAAATTCGAGATGAAATGCTAAAAATAAATAAGGTTTATCATTATATGTTACTTTTAATATATCTCTTTAATAAAATATTTGAATTATAAATAAGTTTCATGATTATTGGGACCACAAAGATTACTGGGACATTTGCCTCATACCTATTATAATCATATAAAATCATGAACAAACCTTTATAGTTTTTACTTTATCTTCTGACAAAGGAGGTTGAAAAAGGGTATTGTATTGTTCCTTTAAAACTCCTAATGAACAAGTTACTATAACATGATCAGCAAAATAAGTGTCTCCTTTGGTAGTTGTTACTGATACCTTCTTTTCATTTATTTCCTCGTTATTAATTAAGGATACTTCTGCATTCAATACAGTGTTTTCAAGAACCGGTAGCTCTTTTTCAGGGTTTGGATAGCGTTTCTAAAAAGCGATTCGTGAGATACATAAAATAGGAATAAAAGAATAGTACTTTAACTGTTACGGAATGGAAAATATCGTGTTCTAGAATCTTTCAGTATCAGTATACAACTCAGTAATTCAGAATGTTATTACAGAAAAATTCAAAGATTTTGTAACAATTCTAACACAATTTCTTTAAGCCTACGTCCGTACCCCGCTTCTGTAACTGTCTCCTTTTTGTTATGAATCATTTACTAAGCGTGTTTGCTGAAATATTTCCGTATAGTAAATTAAGATTAGTTGCATTTTTCCGGATGAAGCTGGGAATCAAATGGATTCAACTTGTTTCTTTGCATTTGACTGGATGTTAGAAATAAATCGAGCATTCAAATGCATAATTTTGTTCAATTTGTTGAAAAATATTTCGAAAATATCGTGCAAGTGTAATAAGAATTTTGATTCAAAAAGTGAAATCTCTATTACCATCAGTATGTCAAGAATTGTACCATATCCACGTTCCTTCCAATTGATTAAATAATATCCGGGGCTATCGCGAAATTCACTTTTTACCGAAGTATCCCACCATGTGTCAGCAGCATCATTTGCCATTTCCAACATATCAAACAGAAGGAAAAATCCTTTCGAGGATTTATTCAAGCTCGGGTGTTCTTCCAAGTACTTTTTGTATCTAAAAATATTATACAATATCCTTTAAACATACATACATTAATTCACTTAAACTCTATGGTAGTTGCAATAAAACAGTTTACTCATAAAATGTACATAAGAATTCTACTCTATTACTCCACATAATAAAAATAAATGTTGAATGTTGAACAAACATTCTTTAAATTATTAAAAATTGTAGTTTGGTCAAGTTTAATTTTCTGATCCTCTACGTGATGCTTATCAAAAGTCGTCACGAGACAATATCATCGAAAGGCTTAGTATCCAAATGTACCAGCATAGAATTATGGGTTTTTTGAGAGTCTCTTCTATACTGCCTCTTAAAAATAAATTAAATCAAAAGATAAATATATACTCATTATAAAAATATTCGCCAGTGGATCCGTTTGCCCTTTCAGAATAATTCGACAAATTTTCTCCAGTTTTTAAGGAAAATTTGTTTAAATCATTGGCTAATGTATGGTCTAAAGGCGTCCCTGAGGAATCGTATACTTCAAAATCTCGAAGTCTAATATCTGCTCTTTCTATCACTCCAAGTGGCCAAGCTAGTTCGAATGCAACGTTTCCATCTTCTCCGTGAACCCATTGACCACCCATGTCCACCAAGTAACCACCTTAAAACGTACCATATCCCATCAATTAGTTGTTTTAGTAATACCTGAATTATATTTTTTATTTGCATATGCAATTTTACGATCTATTCCTAATAAATTAGGAGTCGTTGTTGATTTATTGCTATCAGTGGCAATTATTTTATTTATACCTTTATATAATATAAGTAAATTTCAAATATTATCCATTTAATCAAATTACATTTTGAATATTTGTTAATTATTAGGATTATATCAGGCGCGGATCCAGAGAAGGGCTTTGGGGGGGGGGGGGGGCCCCCAATAATTCCCCCCCCCCCCCCCCCCCCAGGGGGGGGGGGGGATAATCATTTTTAATTTATTTACTCGCTTTGAATGTTCATTATAAATTATATAAATATATTCATCATGAATCTTATAAACATAATTAACAAATGTTCAAATAAATACCATGCTTTTATATTTACAAGCTGCGTCTTGCATGTCATGGTATAATCATTATTCAACAAGTATAAAATATTCATAAAATTTTCGAAGTCAAGCATAAGCTATAAAAAGATTATTTTTAAACAGAAAAATTTAGGCGTCTATTTCCACTCTTCACCATATCCATATTCCCCGTTCAAGTCCGGGCTGAGGCAGATTTTTTCATGTTCTTAAAAAATTATTTGTCTGAAGTAATCGTTTTGACGAATCAAAATTTGCTTTAATAATTATAAACGTACTCTATTATCTTCAATGCTCTAAATTGAATACTGAATCAACAAATTTTTAAATTCTCAAAATTATATCATTTTACTCAATTTTAAGTTAGAAACATTAAAAATTGAAAAATTACTCTTTTTTTTATATTGAACACTTTTTAAATCAGAAGTTAAATTATTTTAATTTTATATGGTTGTAAATGCATTGAATTAAATTGTTATATATACATCAAAATTTGTTATGAACTCTTCTAAAACATTAGAAGAATTAAAATTAACATTGTAACGTTTAACTCTCAGAAATTTTAACGATTCAAGGCTTTCTGTTTCAAACAATTCAGTTTCAAATTGTTTAGTCTTGAATATTACATTTATAATTGTTCATTTAAAATAAACATTCAAACATTGCTGACTATTGTAAAATTGTTTTTTCTCTTAATTACAAATTTCCAAATTGAACTCGTTAAAAATGGTATATTTTAAACTAGAACAACAGATAGTTTATAAAGTTTCAATTGGAAGTTTACATTTTATTAACTACTAAGGCTTTTGAATTGAAACAGTTCAATTTTTAACGTCAAAATCTGTAAATTGTTTAATCTTATCAGATTCAGAATCGCCCTATAAAATCAATCAATTATTGTTCAATTGCGAATACAATAACTACCGTTTAATTTTTAAAATCATTATTTAAGTTATATTTACAGTTGATCAACTTAAAACATTTTTCGTCAAAAAATTTCAGTTTCAAAATGTATTAATCATGTATTGTATATAAGTCTTCAAAACTGCATTCAACCATTTCTTTCATTGTAAATGTACCCTTAAAAATAAAGATGTTACGTGGAAAATTTTGATCGTGGAAGATTTTAGAATTCTACATTGTAAACTGAATGATTTCATAATTGAAAAAGTTAACAACTCAACTTAGCATTAAAAAACAAGTTGAAATGAAACTTATTTTGAATTAAATTATATATCTTGTAACATGAAATTCTTGATATTTCATATAATTGGACAGATTTTTCTTCGAAAAACTTCTAAAAATACAAGTCAAAAAATAAATTCACTGTCATTTCCCGCTCTCGAAAAATTCCGATCATCTCCTGGTTTCCCGGTCCAGCGGCCACCCTGATTTGTGATATTTCAGAATATAATTATGCTTCTCGAATGATAATGTGTATTTCGTGCTTGGTAGCTTAACAATTTTTCTTCAAAGAAACAATTAAAATAATATATAGTTCAATAATTCTGACATTGAAGTCTTTTAATTGACACAGTAAAAACTCTGGGATAAATTTCGTTGCACCTAATTTTAAGATGAGGTTCCATCTTGCTCGGAGTTGCGGTACAAAACTATCGCCTATTGATTTTGCCGCAAATCTGTAAAAACAGTTGACAGCAGTTGACGTTTTGTACCCCAAGTCCGAGGGAAACCATACCTATCGTGGTATCATTCACACTACCGATACTAATTTTTGTTGCAGGGATATGGTACCCTGAAATTAGTGTTAAATTAACACTTTGTTTTTTCTGTGAAATTTCTATTCAATACAACAAACACATTTTAATGTTTTTAAAAATATTGATAAATTGCAAAACAGTAAGCTTTCACCGAAGTATTTGACTTCTTTCTAAAGGTGTTTTTAGACTTTACGTTTTAGTTTTTTTTTAAATTAAACTAATTTTTCCATTTTACAATTTATGCAGTTAAGTTAACATCCCAGTAATCGTGACCTTAGTGCTAGTAATCGTGATGGTAATTTTCTCGCTTTTTATGTGTGTAAATTCGTGAAAAGTAATATAGGCTTCAAATATCCTATTCGTCTGAATTCAGCGAAAATATTTTATGGGTCCTTATTCATTTGAAAGTGTCAACGCGAATTAATTTCAGTGTCGGTCAATTCATTTTAATCCACGAGATTTTAAGTCAAGCTTCAATTCGCCAGAATTCACCAGCGCGAATATAGTTAAAAGCTGGCATGTTCAATCGAATTCTTAAGGTATAACTAACGCGCAGGGGCATATAGGATTTGTGTTAAATATATATTAATGGTTTCTATAGCTCAGTGTTGTCCTCTGGACTTACTTACTCCTCTTAACTTGGGATCGTTGGTTCGAGACTCGAGACATGACATTTTTATTAATTTTTTCTCGAAATGACCTTGACCACGAATTAAGACAAATTGACACGCATTCAATTCGCGCTGGCTCAGTTCGTTTCAAAGAATCAGAAGACAGAATTCGGGCGAATTTAAACATGTTAATTCGCCGCATTCCTCCCGAATTAGTTTCTTTTTGCTGGCATAGTAAACTTCAATTATCTTATTTGAAACATTCGAGTGTGGGCTTTTTAGGGGGGGGGGCAAAGCGGCCGTGGCCCCCCTCTGGACTCGCGCCTGGATTATGTTAACATGAATTGGAATAAAACCTATTGAATACCCTTCTATAATAATTGGACAAATTTAAACTATTTTATATTCCATGTATTATTTAATCAACCAAATTATTGTTAATTTATGGAATAAAATTTTATTTCAATTCAAAAGTTAATAATCTTGAAAAAGTTTATATTTTAGGAATATAATATAGAAATTAAAATTTTCTATCAACTTTAATGAAATTGATAGATTTGATAGTTTAATGAAAACTTCAAACTGAAAATTTCGAAAATTTTGATAACTAGTCGTTTTCTCTAATCCCTCCACTTTCTATATCATTGTAAACATCTTATTTTCTTAATTAACATTTGATTAACTTGCCGAATCGAGTTGTATAAACACGTCCACCAATTCTATCCTCTGCTTCAAGAATAGTGATATTCTTAAAACCATTTTGAAAAAGTTTTGATGCTGCCGCAATACCAGCAGCCCCAGCTCCAACAATTATCACACGAGGTGAATCTTGATCGCCATTTACAGAATAAAAAATTATCGAATATAGCATCAGAGTACTGAACAACATTTTTTTACAAGTAATTTTCTTAAGAATCATTCTCTTTCTGAAGCTGTAGAAAATGATCAGACGAAGGTTTGTATCAAACTACTAGATCGGTCCAGTACAACAGTTATTCACAACCCCTGATTTAATAATCTTGTGTTTTCCGGTCACAATCAAACGCAAGGTCAACACTTATCTAGCAGGGGATCATCAATCAATTTAATGACAGCTGCACTGTGATACAATTAAGGAGATAATCGTAAACAACCGATAGTTGGCATTATTGTATTTTTATAAAGAGCTTTTTTTTGATTATTTTAGAAAACATTATTACGAAACTTGATATATTATTAATATCGGATGTATGTAAAATCCTTGCGAAAATCAGTAGATACACTTTCATGATTTAGTTTATCTACTATCAAATATAGCTTGTGGAATCAGGTGCCTCATGAAATCTCTTCTCTATAGTCTTTTCGAATTTGCTAAAACCTTTAATCGGAAATTTCGTTCGGTAAGAAAATGATCCCCTATTTTTATTACATTAGAAAAAATATTTGAAGCTTGCTACGTAGGTTTTTATGCAAAAAACACAATTTCTCAATGTTCAAGGTAGGACATCCTTCATCAGGATAATCCCTGTTCTACAATCATAAAATACAGGACCCCGCACATAAGCAATGGAAAAAATGTGTGCGTCAAATTGACTGAAATTTTCAGAAAATGTTGTTCTCCACGGGCACAACAAGATCCTATGAATAATTTCCGAGCTATGGGATAGATAGAAGTATCAGATTTTCAAGTATCCTAGCTGAGACTATGCGTAGAATAAGCTAGAGATAAAACTGAACGTATATTAGAATTTTTAGAAAAACGGTATTTAATCATGGTGTGAAGCCTCTGTCTCTGAAACAAGGTATGGAAAACTCTAAAAGTCTTGGAAAATTCTGGAAAACTCGTTTAAATACTGCATTTCGTGGACTATTTAAATCTATAGTTTTAGGATACTTGAAAATATGGTACTTCTAGATCCCATAGCTCGGAAAATAATCATAGGATCTTCTTGTGCCCTTGGAGACTTTTGTTTGGCATGGCGAGAACACCATTTTCTCATAGTTTCAGCCAATTCGACGGAGACATTTTTTTCCATTGGTTTTGTGCGGGTTCCTTTGTTCTTAATGTGATGGTTGTTGAACAGCGAATCCCTTGTTGAATAATAATTTGTAGAGAATCCCCTTGAAATCAATTAAGGCCCCGGATCAAAGAACTTGCCCGGAGCTCGAAAACGCGTAAAATAGTTGTCCAAACACCTGGGACAGTAAAGGTGCTTGGGTTAGCGTTTGCAGATGATAAGGTTGTAATGGCAGAGTCTATCAAAGACTTGCAAAGAATGTTAAGCAGACTGAATACTAGCGTGATGAACATGTGCCTTAAAATTAACGTAAACGAAACAAAAACTATGGTGCTTGAAGGAAAGGTTGGAAAAACAGTATGCAACATCTCCCTAAAAGACGAAGGGATAAAACAAGTTGATAAGTACGTATATCTTGGTAGTTAATTTAATAATGACGGAAAGATAGATGGTGGAGGGATAGATAAGCGTATTGAAAAGAGTAAGAAGGTTATGGGCAGTGTATATGAATAATTGTCAGAAGTGAAAATATATCAGGTATAGCTAAAATGGCGGTATATATATGTGTGTGACTATATATTTAAATCCACCGTCTTTTACGGTAGCGAGAACTGGAATTACCAAGAAAAAGATAAGAGTAAGATTAACGTGGTTGGCATGTAAAATTTGCTGATAGTGTGCGGTAAAACGCTAATGGAAAAAATCAGTAACTAGAGAATCCTCAAAGAATGAGCTTGCATGAGGAAATGCATGGACTTAAATGAAGCTAAAGAGGTATGCCAGGGTAGAAAAATGTGGCAACAAATAGTTTTTAAGAAATGCATGATGAAGAGTGTAAGTGGAGTGAATAACGCCTGAATCGAAAGACCCTAAATACTAATGCGCCCGAGTGGAGAGCTTCACATAATGACTTTGTGAAGCTCTTCGCCTAGGATGTCTGCTAGAGAGATTAATCGGCGATCTGGGTCGGAGCAGTGTTGTAGAAGGAACGCGTTACTTAAATGAACAACACGCCCTGATCCACTGTTAGAATCCAGTAAGTCACGGTTACCCCGAAAGGAATATGGATTAATGGTATAATAATAATAAAAATAATAAAAAGAATTTGGTTTGTGTGCTGAAATCAAATGAGACCCTCATTTTTGCCTATTCGTACAATAGTCTATCTTAAGGGTCAGATCACTATGGAAACTCATACGCAACCGATACGTCTCGTATAGTTCATGGACATACAGTGACATAGATAACATTTTGTTGATCTTTGTTATCAATAGCGGATGCAAGTTTGATATAAAATTCTCGAGGTCGACATTTGTTTTTGTGTCAGTAGGAATAAGATATTAATGTCAATAATATTAACAATATAAGAATGTTGAGAAAAATGTACTGACCTTTTCATTTTTAAAATTTTTAGTGACTTCGTTAATAATTTGTGTCCTGTTTTGACCAATTATTTGGTTTTTCATACGTTATTTATTCTAAGAATTGAATTCTGCCCACCTTGATTACATACTGCCTATTCTTTCCTATCTACTTTAACCAAAAGTTTTTTCGAATATTTCTTATATTCAATAGAAAGGGTATGAAAAACTCCATCGAAACTGTTGTGAAAAAAATATTCTTTACTGATATTGATAGAGTTACAAAACGCCCAAATAAATGGTATCCGTGCAAAATCCACCCAACTCTTATTTTCATGAATAATTAATATTAATACTACTTTTTATCCTAAAGGCACAAGACAAAATCTAAGCTTTAAGAAAAAAGAATAAGAAACTCGTTTGGAAGTGGTTACATTTCTTTAGATTTTTTTATATTCGCATGAAGTTGTATAAGTCTATCAGCCTCTCGCCATCCTGAACCAATGGCACCATGAACTGTAGAAAAGTAATGCGGATTTGTTGCCTCTCCGGCAAATAAAATTACCTGAAAATTAAAGATTTAAATAATAATATAAAATAAGTAAAGGTGGCATAAATATAGTTGAACGTTTAAGTTTTAAGATATACTTACGGGGTTTTCCCCACCAATCGGTTCTGTTAAGTTTGAATGCCAAACATTGTCAGCATCTGATTTTACGCTTCGAAAACTGTAGGTTCCCCTAAAGTGTTTATTGCTATTCCACGTAGTTCTAAAAGAGAAATTAGGTTGGATTATCTAATGGGGTAGCCGCGGAACCGGGAAGCGGAAAATGTAAAAAAAAATGACAGGAAAATTTCCTTATCTCAAATATAATATCCTTTTACCTAGCCATTCCAGATGGCATTGTCAGGTTGTATGATTTCCCAGTGAATCTTTGAAGAACTTCAACTGAATGATTAAATACTTGCTTTTCTGAAAGTTTTTCCATTTCTCGTGAATATTTCCCAGATATCCATCCTGACAATAGACGTGGCTTGTGTTCAACAAAATAAAATCCTACTAGTCCTAGAAGCCATCCCTTCTCAGGCTGCAATAAATTGTAATATACTTATTTATTTAATTAACAATTTCATAATTATTGTGCACTAAAATAATGACATTTAAGAATTGGACATAACATGAATAAAGAAAGATTCTCACGTCAGCCAACTATTTTATATTAATCGAAATAACACTTTTATGGACATTTTAATCAAGATTCTGTCGTTAGAAAATTTTGTAGAAAAGTTGACGATAAAATTAAACGACAAGTGTAGAGAACCTTACAAGGTATCTCTTGAAAATAAGCCTAAATCAAGGGAATCAAAAGAAAGAAAGAAGTAATTAATTTACATCATTTTCAAGTTGTGCTATATCTTCGTCATTCCAAAGGAAAGTAAACCCACTGCTTTTTATGTCACTTGGCCACCATGGTTCTTCAAAAGAAAGATAAATCTTGGCAACGCTACCAAAACCAAGACCCTGAAATACAGATACATCTCTTTTTTAATAATGATTACTATACCTATTATAATTATATAAAATCATGAAAAAACCTTTATAGTTTTGACTTTATCTTCTGACAAAGGAGGTTGAAAAAGGGTACTGTATTGTTCCTTTAAAACTCCTAATGAACAAGTTACTATAACATGATCAGCAAAATAAGTGTCTCCTTTGGTAGTTGTTACTGATACCTTCTTTCCATTGATTTCCTTATTATTAATTAAGGACACTTCTGCATTCAATACAGTGTTTTCAAGAACCGGTAGCTCTTCTTCAGGGTTTGGATAGCGTTTCTAAAAAGCGATCCTTGAGATACATAAAATAGGAATAAAAGAATAGTTCTGTAACTGTTACGGAATGGAAAATGTCATGTTCTAGAATATTTCAGTATCTGTATACGGCTCAGTAATTCAGAATATTATTATAGGAAAATTCAACGATTATGTAATAGTTCTGAAACAATTCTAAAAATATAATTTCTTTAAGCTTACGTCCGTTACACCATTTCTGTAACTGTCTCCTTTTTGTTATGAATCATTTTCTAAGCGTGTTTGCTGAAATATTTCCGTATAGTGAATTAAGATTAGTTGCATTTTTCCGGATGAAGTTGGGAATCAAAGTAATGGATTCAACTTGTTTCTTTGCATTTGACTGGATGTTAGAAATAAATCGAGCATTCAAATGCATAATTTTGTTCAATTTGTTGACAAATATTTCAAAAATATCGTGCAAGTGTAACAAGAATTTTGATTTAAAAAGTGAAATCTCTATTACCATCAGTATGTCAAGAATTGTACCATATCCACGTTCCTTCCAATTGATTAAATAATCTCCTGGGCTATCACGAAATTCACTTCTTACCGAGACTTCCCACCATGTGTCAGCAGCATCATTTGCCATTTTCAACATATCAAACAAAAGTAAAAATCCTTTCGAGGATTTATTCAAGCTCGAGTGTGCTTCCAAGAACTTTTTGTATCTGAGAATATTATATAATATCCTTTAAATATACATACATTAATTCAGTTTAACTGTATGGTAGTTGCAATACAACAGTTTACTGATAAAATATACATAAGAATTCGACTCTATCACTCAACATAATGAAAATAAATTTAAAATGTCGAACAAACTTTATTTAAATTATTAAAAATTGTAGAGTGGTCACGTTTAATTTTCTAATCCTCCAGGTGATGCTTATCAAAAGTCGTCACGAGACAATATCATCGAAAGGCTTAGTAACCAAATGTACCAGTATAGAATTATGGGTTTCTTGAGAGTCTCTTCTATACTGCCTCTTAAAAAGAAATTAAATTAAAAGAGAAATATATACTCATTATAAAAATATTCCCCAGTGGATCCGTTTGCCCTTTCAGAATAATCCGACAAATTTTCTTCAGTTTTGAAGAAAAATTGGTTTAAATCATTGGCTACTGTATGGTCTACAAGCGTCCCTGAGGAATCGTATAATTCGAAATCTCGAAGTCTAATATCTGCTCTTTCTATCACTCCAAGTGGCCAAGCTAGTTCGAATGCAACGTTTCCAACTTCTCCGTGAACCCATTGACCACCCATGTCCACCAAGTAACCACCTTAAAACGTACCATATCCCATGAATTAGTTGTTTTAGTAATACCTTAATTATATTTTTTATTTGCAGATGCAATTTTATGATCTATTCCTAATAAATTAGGAGTAGTTGTTGCTTTACTGTTATCAGTAGCAATTATTTTGATTATACCTTTATATAATATAAATAAATTCCAATTATTATCCATTTAATCAAATTACATTTTGAATATTTGTTGATATTATGATTATATTAACATGAATGGGAATAAAACCGATTGAATACCCTTTTATAATAATTGGAGAAATTTTAACTATTTTATATATCATATATTATTTAATCTACCCAATTATTTTTAGTTTATGAAATAAAATTTAATTTTAATTTAAAAGTTAATGAACTTGAAAAAGTTTATATTTTGAAAATATAATATAGAAATTTAGATTTTCTATTAGCCACTTTCTATATCATTGTAAACATCTTATTTTCTTAATTAACATTTGATTGACTTGCCGAATTGAGTTGTATAAACACGTCCACCAATTCTATCCTCTGCTTCAAGAATAGTGATATTCTTAAAACCATTTTCAAAAAGTTTTGATGCTGCCGCAATACCAGCAGCCCCAGCTCCAACAATTATCACACTGGGTGAATCTTGATCGCCATTTACTAAATGAAAAATCATAGAATATAGCATCAGAGTACTGAACAACATTTTTTTACAAGTAATTTTCTTAAGAATCATTCTCTTTCTGAAGCTGTAGAAAATGATCGGACGAAGGTTTGTATCAAACTACTAGATTGGTCCAGTCCTGCAGTTATTCAAAACCCCTGATTTGATAATCTGGCGTTTTCCGGTCACAATCAAACGCAAGGTCAACACTTATCTAGCAGGGGATCATCAATCAATTAGATGATAGCTGCATTATGACACAATTAAGGAGATAATCGTAAACATCTGATAGTTGGCGTTATTGTATTTTTATAATGAGCTTTATTTTAATTATCTTAGAAAACATTATTATGAAACTTGATACATTATTAACCAGTTAACTGGTAGCCTTGAAATCGACGATGTGTGCCAAAACTAGTAGAAGCAAATAATTTAGTATTCATCATGGAAGTTCATTTTCTGATGGTTTTTTAGGTCGCTGATGACGAATCTGGGATCAAAATTGAGAAACTGAAATTGGTGGATCCAAGATGGCAGACTGAAATGCAAAAACCACGTGATTTGAATGAAAGATCGTACTGAAGAGTTTTTTAAGTCGCTGATGACTATTCTACTATCTTATCAGCTATTCCGAATTTTTCAAATTTGACGCCCGATTCGTCTTCAGCGACCAAAAAAACCACTTAGTACTGACTTTCATTCAAATCACGTGACTTTTGCATTTTATTTTACCATATTGGATCCGCCATATTGGAGCCGTCATTTTGAATTTCTCAATGTTGACATCGGATCCGTTATCAGCGATAAAAAAAACCTAGGGTATACCAATTTTTATCAAAATCCATTGAGTTTTGTGGCAGTTATTCCAAGTGCGCATATATGCATCATTACCAGTTTGGCACGGATTTTTTCTGCGCATATATGCACACGCCCTTGAATTTGTCCTCAGAGGCTTTGAATATCATGGCATAAATAATAGAGGAATTCGAAACGCAATGGAGACAAAAATCTATCCGTGACAAGCACCCCAAAACGTTAGATACACTTGAACAGGATAGTGAGGCATCTAATATTTGGTTATAACAGGGTGTCCTGTTTTCAGAAACAGAAGACCTCCAACGCTCTTTGCCGCTACCTGAGGAGAACAGCGCAGTGGTAGAGGACGAACTCCAAACTAGACACTAGACCATACACCTTATTTTGTGCCTACTACAACATCATTCATAAGATATTTTAAACGCCTCATTGAATTCATATCATCTTTAACTCATAGGGCTGATTACCAAAAAAAACGAGTTCACCCCAAATAAAGTTTAAATAAAATATAATAACATATTATTATTAGATCGCAAACTTTAATTTAAATTTAAACTTAAATTCAACTAATAATGTATGCTATGAATGCAATCGCTATAATAATATTAACGATTTTAAAGATATTTAGAAAGGAGTGTTTTCCTTGACTTTTTCTATATTTGGATAAAGTTGTATAAGCCTGCTATTAACCTCTCGCCATCCTGAAGCAATTACTCTATGCCCTGTAGCTTAGTAATGCGGATTTTTTGCCTCTCCAGCAAATAAAATTACCTGTAAATTATTAACTCAATTAAACTCAAAGAGATAATCAAATGCAATAAAGATGTATAGGTACTTATTAGTTACATAAGGGAGTTTTCCCACCAATCGTTCCGGCTAATGCTGCATGCCAAACATTATCAGCATCTGCTTTTATATATTTCGATAGCCGTAGGTTCCTTTAAAGTGTTTATTGCTAGTCCATATCATGTGTATGTTTCCAGATACCCATCCTAACAATAGTCGCGGCTTTTGTTCGACGAAGAAAAATCCAGCTAGGCTGAGAAGCCAACTTTTTTCAGGCTATGAACAAAAGTTTTAATTAAGTTTCATTTTTATAATATAAATTTTATTTTTTTTGTATGTATAAATAAGGGGCTGATATCCATCATCTTTGAGTAAATATAAGTTGGATTTGTTCTTAATCAGCAAAAAAAATATATTTTTTAAACAGGAACAAATTTAAAAAAACCAATACCTTCTCATTAGGATGAGAGTGTAATATAATTATTATAAAGAAGATTGTTTCACCTACGCGCTAGATCAGACATGCCCAGCTCGGGGAAATCTCTTTCGGGAACACATGTTCCGCGTCCGCCACTATTTCTCCTGTAGAGCGGGAGTGGTGGTAGATGCATCTCCTCCGTGACGTACGCTGCACCATAGATACGAAATATCTGGCAAGGGTGTTTGGGGGCGACTAACTTTTCAATATAAAATGTCAGCATGAACTAGGTCTATAATTATTATTGAATTCCTGCATGTTAACATTTCTTTTCAATTAATGTCATTGAAGAGAGAAATTTACAACGTGTTCTATTTTTGTATATTATTGAATATTTTAATATCACTGTTTTTGCTTCCTCATAGAGGAAGCTTTGTAATGGTAATATTTTTCAAATTTTTTAAATTCATTTAATTAAACCTTTCTTAATTTAAAAATGTCTAATACTATGTTATAAAGCAGTAGCCCGGATGCGTGTGTGTGTTTATGTGTGAATATGTGTGTGGAGGTCATAATTTTTTGTGAACTCGATAACTTGAAAACGGTTGCAGATAAATTGGTGAAATTTGGAGGGCTTATTTTCACCACCAATATCTTGACACTGATCAAAGAATTTCTAAAAATATTCATTGCATTTTTTTATCACTCAATAATATGTTAAAAATCAGTTTTTTATAGCAAAACTTTGTTTATTAATATAATTTAAAGTTGATGCAATAATGTAAAAAATTCCTTGGTTCGAGACGAATCGATTGACCTATAATATTAAGGGGCCATCCATCAATTACGTTACGCAATTTTCCGATAATTTTGACCCCCCCCCCCCCCCCATATGTAACGCTTTTTCCGACTTTCCCTGTAGTTTTTCTACATTACGTTACACTTGCCTAGACCCTCCCTCCAGCGTTACGTAATAATTTATGGATGGCTGCCTAATACATTTTATTCAAGAGTAAGGAAGTTATCGTCATTTATATGTATTATATTTAAAATCGATTTTTATAGTGAAAATGTTTGAATTCTCATAATTTAAAGTTGATGCGAGAATAGAACAGATGTGCTGATTCGCGGCGAATCGATTGATTTATAATATTGATACATTTTATTGAAGAGTAAGAAAGCTAATGTAATGCATAATATTTGAAAATACGGTTTTTTATATTAAAAAAAGATTTTTATGGTAAAAATTTGTTCATTCCCATAATTTAAAGTTAATGCGATAATAGAAAAGATGTGTTGATTCGAGACGAATCGATTAACTTATAATTTTGATATATTTTATTGAACAAGGAAGCTATGGTGATGCATAATATTTGAAAAATCGGTTTTTTATGGTAAAATTTTTTTCATTTACGTAATTAAAAGTTGATACAAGAATATGAAAGTCGCCCCAAGCACCCCGATAGATATTTCGTACCTATGGTGCAGTGTACGTCAGAGAGAGATTCTCGCATGCGTCTACCACCACTCCCGCACTCAAGGAGAAATAGTGGACGCGGAACATGTGTTCCAAAGGAAATTTTCCCGAGTTGGGCATGTTAGGCTAGGCATGGAAGGGTTTCATGAAGGAAAAAAATGGTAACAGGCTGAATATAAGCAAAACCCCTTCTTCGAAGGCTGTTAATGATTATATAAAAATCTAAATCGATTGAACAATGGCTGAACATTTTATATTAAAAAATAGCGGCTATTGTGCGTTTTTCGAGTTTATCGCGGAAACGGCTCATTTTAATACAATTCAGGTTCTGTAGAAAAATGTGCAGAATTTTTTCCTCTATAAAAAAAGGTTATTTTCATTTTTCACATAAAAACAATAGTTTGCTTAGAATACGGGAAAAAGGATTCATTGTTAGTATTATATTTTTTGACATCTGTGAGGTACAGTTTACGAGAAAAGAAGTCCAACTACAGGTGATAAAGGTCTACCTCTCACAAAGTACATGCAGAATTACGATAAGTCAATCACTTAATTTAATATTATTATTTTTTTTTTTGCTAACTTCTACGGTATTTTTTCTTATCATCATTTCCATGCCTAAAGTTCACTAAAACACTAGCAAGAGATTTTGAACATCGTATTTAATTTATAAAATCTTTAATTCATCAGGCTAATGATGAAGAACCCGTGACCCTAGAAAAAGTTTAACACAACATAATAATATATCATTATCAGATCGCCAACTTTTAAATATTTTAATTATCTTGTTACGAGTCAATGAATGCAAGTATCAAGATTCACTCATTACATTGAACTATCTATGCCTGCTGTGAATGCAATCGCTATAATAATATTACAGATTTTTGAATCATTTAGGAAGCAATGTTTCCATTGACTTTTCCTAGATTCGGATAAAGTTGTATAAGCCTATCAGCCTCTCGCCATCCTGAAGCAATTGCTCCATGCACTGTAGCAAAGTAATGCGGATTTGTTGCCTCTCCAGCAAATAAAATTACCTGTAAATAATGAACTCAATTAAAATCAAAGATAAGTTCAGATGTAATAAAGATGTAGGTACTTTTTAGTTACTAACGGGGGTTTTCCCACCAATCGGTTCGGCTAATGTTGCATGCCAAACATTGTCAGCATCTGCTTTCATACTTCGATAGCTGTATGTTCCTTTAAAGTATTTATTGCTATTCCACATAGATCTACGTAAGAAATTAGGGTAAATGAAAATGTATGTATCGTATAAAAACATTTTGAACAGCTGTTAAGAGTAAATTTCTATGGTCAGAAAAAAAATGTTTTTCTCTAAAAGAAGCAACATATTCATAAAAAAAGATATTTAATTTATAATATAAAACTCGTTTTCTTACCTAGTCATTCCAGTCGGCATTGTCACATTGTAATATTTTCCAACGAAACGTTGTAGTACTTCAACTGTATGATTGAATACTTGTTGTTCTGTAAGCTTTTCCATATCACGTGCATGTCTTCCAGATACCCATCCGCACAAAAGTCGCGGCTTATGTTCGACGAAGTAGAATCCAACTAGGCCGAGAAGCCAACTCTTTTCAGGCTATGAACAACAATTTCTATCAAGCTTCATTTCCATAATATAAATCTCATTACCTTGTATGTACAATCGAGGCACTGGATATCAATCTTCTTTTAGCAAATGTATTTTAGGCTTGTTCTCAATTAATAAGACATGTTTCCTTCAAAAAAGGAACGTATCAAAAATATATAATTACTGAACAAAAGATTGATTTACCTCTATGCGCTAGATATAGTATTGAGTTTATTATTTCTGGTAGCTATATTAATTTCTACTTCTTTTCATCCCACTTGAAAAAGTGGACGTACAAAGGACGTAAAAAAATACGTGTAAAAGGACGTACAAAAGTACGTACTAAAGGACGTACCAAAGGACGTACAAAAGGGATGCACCAAAGGACGTCCCAAATTGGGATACAAAATGACGTACGTCCTTTGGTACATCCTTTGGTACATCCTTTTGTACGTCGTTTGGTACGTCTTTTAGTAGGTCGTTTTGCATGTACTTTTTTACGTCCTTTTATGCGTCCAATTTTTTAAGTAGAATGATATAAAGAAAAAATCTAGATTAAATACAAAATCGTATGTACATCATGTTCGAGTTGTGCTATATCATCATCTTTCCAAAAGAAGTACAGTCCAGTGCTTGTAGCTTCATTAGTCCACCACGGTTCTTCAAAAGAGAGAAAAATCTTTGCTTCGCTACCAAATCCAAGTGCCTGAAATAGGCTTTTCAGTTTTTATAACACTCGACAGACAGGTATTAGATTTCGAAAAAATAGTAACAAACCTTTATTGTTTTGATTTTTTCTTCCGACAGAGATGGTTGAAAGAGGGTACTGTGTTGTTCTTTTAAAACTCCTAATGATGTAGTTACTATGACATGATCAGCAAAATAAGTGCCTCCTTTAGTAATGGTCACTGCCACCTTTTTTCCATTCATCTCCTTATTATGAATTAAGGATACTTCTGCATTTAAGAGAGTGTTTTCAACAACTGGTAACTCTTCTTCAGGGTTTGGATAGCGTTTCTAGGTGTGCAATATAATAGCAAATGTCAGTGTTCAAAACAATTTCATTTTATGGTACGTGTCTAATTTTTGAGATAATACCATTAATATATCCAAAATAAAGCCATATGAGCGTTCCTTCCAATTAATTTCTTTATCCCCTGGGCTGTCGTGAAATTCATTGACGCCTGATATTGAAACATTAAACCATGAATCAGCACCGTCCATTGCCAGCTGTTCCATTTCAAACATTCGTAAGACTCCTTTCGAATTTTTTTTCCAGTCCGGATGTGATTCAAGGTACTGAGTTAATCTAAAAAAATTATTGTCGTTAGAAATTTGTAAAGGTTTGTAATACATCAAGTTTAGTTGAATTATAAGAAAAATACTCGTTTGTTGCCAACTCTCCAATAGATACATTTAGCTTGCCAGTAAAGTTTTTATGGCCTATTTGCATGTAAAATTCTTTGATATCATTGGCCATTGTCTGGTCTACAAGCGTCCCTGAGGAATCATACAATTCTTCTATACGATTTGTAACATCTCCCTTCTCTAATAATCCAAGTGGAAAAGCTAGTTCACACGCAACGTTTCCAACTTCTCCTTGCACCCACTGCCCACCCAAGTCAACCAAGTATCCACCTAGTTTAAAATATGAAATGATTTTGGTTAGTTTGATTGTTTCTGCCAGAAAAAAGTTGGGCTTTTTTTGAGTCGGATATTGACCTCAAATTGAGATGCAGCATTTTTCAGCCAAAAAGGACTTAAATTGAGTGTATCAATACATTCCAATAATATTTCCTTTTGCTTGCTGTAAGAGTTAAAGATTCTTCGTTTTTACTCTCTGAATTTGAATCAGTGAAAAATGGAATTCAGAACATTCTTCTTGGAAAAACATACAACGGAACAAATTCTCTGCAAATTACTTTATAATATCCCTGCAATAGCTCTGCAAGTACTCTGCAAACGTTTCCTGCATTACTGCTTAAATTGAAACACTTTAGCATAAATAAAGAAGAATTCTCCATTACTCTTCTTCAAAAAATGGGCTGCATTCGCATGCATTTATCAGCGAGTTTTCTGCAAAGCATATTCGCAAATACTCTGCAAAAGTCTCTACTTTACTGCTTAAATTAAAATCACTGCAAAAAAAAATGCAGAGAAACTCTGCATTACTCTGCGGCAGACAATTCTCTGCACTGTTCTGAAAATGCTCGTACTGGGTATCTGCAATTGTCTCTGCTTTACTACTGCAATTAGAAAAAGTTAAAGAAGATGCAGAGAACCTCTGCATTATCCTGCATTATCTGCATTTTTGTACATTCCTCTTCCATTTTATCAAAAATGTACGTGAAAGTCTAACTTGGTGAAAATCATCCTTGGCGATTAGGAACTTTTCATTGTGGAAATAAATCATAATAAAATTTTATGACTATGATATTCAATGTATTCTTCATCCTCCCCGAAAAAACTTAATTAATTGCCACTTTGAAAAGTGTTACTACATTAACTCAATAAGTATTCAAAGAGATATTTAATATTGTGACGGGAAATGAATTAAAAATATAACAAATATCTAGCTACAGGAAGCGGCAGACTTTGCCCGTTTTTTTACTATCAGCAGTGCTTCTCGATGCAGAGCTTCCCTGCATTTGTCTGCAAATATTTCTCTCTATATGGTACTTTTTTCTGTAAGTTTCTTTCACACATAATTTATAGAGAAATTGCAGAAGGAAGCAGTCTTTGCCTGGTTCTTTCTGCAAGCAGGTCCTCTCAATAAATTTCTTCTGTATCGTTTTTCTGCAAATCTCGGTAAGGCCTAGTTTTCAGAGAAACTGTAAAAAGCAGCAGAGCTGCCCTGCATTGGTCTGCAAATATTTCTCTCCACATGGTACTTTTTCTTGTAAATCTTCTTTACACCTGATTTATAGAATTTGCAGAAGATGGACAGAGAAATGCCGAGATTTTCTGTATTTCGCTGCAAATAATTTTCCCCTACTTACTAATTTTCACGCAAATATCCGTGAGACCAAATTAGCAGAGAAATTAGGGAGTTTCACAGATAAAAGAAGGAAGATTTATTCGCATTTATCAGCAAACGTGATTGCAGAAGGGCCGCGGAAAAAAATACAGGAAGATTTTTCTACCAGGGAATTCAATAGAAATTGACTAAAAACTAAGCTCAGTCTGAAATATATTAAAAGATAATAAGGACAAGAAGACATAATGTTAAAATGATGTTGTAATTATATTTTATATAGAAAAGAACGAAAATAAATGTAACAATGTGGTAACGTTATGACAGAGTTACAGGGTTTCAGAACTCTTTTGGAACGAATGTTACAGAAAGACTGCGACACTGTTGTTCTACAGCAGATGCATAACCACTGCTAACGAAAAGTTCCCACTCAGAATTCTGGAGAAAAACAAAATACGTGAGTTGTAACAATGTCATATTCTTGTTATAGAACAGTTCTGTTACCTACATCTAATCTCTCATTTACAACACTTTTACAGAGAAACAGTGGCGTATATAGGAAAAATGACGCCTATGGCACGTACTGGACCCCTCCCCCCCATACAAAAAGCAAAACACATATCACAATAAAAAAGTATGTAGGTATATTGAAATTGGTTAAAATCAGATTCTCATATAAGTTCTTCTTTTAATGAGAATCGACATAAAAGTTAACATGAAAATTAGGAAGATTCGGCAAACGCGATTAACATTTTAATCGTTGAACATATTACGATTACACGAATATATAACGATTATAGCCAGGTATGCCTCTTTTAAACTGAATGGTGTCATTGCTTGAATCAGTATTTTAATTGATCACTGACGAATCAGTGCTTTTCTCACTTTGACTGGGTGAACCAGTAAGTGACTCAACTAGGACAGCGTTACTGAATATACCAGTGAAGCCAAATGCTAGATTCAACCACTGATATAGTCCTCCATGCGACTAAGACATGCACTTTATTGTGTACTATAGTGTTTGTATTAGAAATATTCGGGGCCTAGTTGAAAGAAGCAGGGTATGTAATATCTTTCGCTTAAAAGTGGAGAGGTCCCTGGCCACTTAGGTTTGACTTTGAGCGACACGACACGTTGATATCATGACGGTCCTTCCCACAGTTAGGTGCAACCCTCACAGCAATAGGATATGCCAGGATATTCCATTTGATACTGTTCATCTCTTAGGTTGTCTCAGGCATATCCCAGGGTAACCCGTCGGATATCCCGTAAGGCGGAAATTGGGTTATCCTTGGAAATCTATGTGTTGGGAATTGGACATTAGTTCACTGTTTTATGAATTTTCAATTTCTGTTCTTAATTTTATTTCATCGTGTTCCTTTTGCATTTATATTTCTTCGATTTGTCCTTTATTTTATTTTCTTATCGCTTGACATCAAACGTTATGTCCAAGCCGGTCATATAGTTTTCGTGCTCTCTCTGTCTTACCAATAGTCTTGTTGCTCGGTCTCCGAATTTTCTTCACTCGTTTCGTCAGTCCGCGTTCGCCAAGCAACAAGTTCTGTCTATTTTATGTGTAAAGTTTTTAATTTGTTATCAATAAAGACCGCGCTTTTCGGCGTAATTGTTGTTCATTGAAAGTGCTGTGTTTTTTTTAATGACTTGACCTAAGCATGCATGTCTTCCTACCAGAATTGTTCAGTCTCGTTTTTCAGTGTTCAAAACACTATAGGATGTTTCTGGGATATTCAAATGTACCAAGCGGGATATATAAAAACTTCAATATCCTACATGGAAAATTTGACCTTACAGGCAGAACGTAGAATTTCTTTCTTGGCTCGCTGATCTGCGCAATCCTGGGTCAGACCAGACAATCCAGACCGAACTTATATATTTTATTGTTTTTGGATGACTGAGAAGTGCCAGTCCTGAGCTAAACCACACCTGCCAGAATAGACGGTCTAGATAAAGTCATACCTGGTCAAGAGTAGAGCCAGACATGGGCCAGATCAGATCTTCCTGACTAGAAAGTCTAGATGAGGCAGATCTGGGCCAGACCTTACATTATAGACTGCCATTAAATTTGTCCACACAGGACACCTTAGATACGCCTCCACAGAGAAAAATGGATAGAATGGAATGAATGTGGATTATTGACTGTATATTGTATATAAAGTAAATAGGACAGGATTATTAAACACAGACAAACAATGAGTCTCTACGCGGATTTGAGTGTACCTGCAACGAAAATGAGCTTCACGTGATAAAATTATTTACTCAAAATATTACATGACAGTTATGTCATCTTATTCTATCTTTCTTGTTTCCGTCAGGGATCCGAAACGAATTCAGTGAAGAATTACTTATTCATTTAGTGAAATAGACATTTTTGAAAGTTAGCATCACTGCTCCGTGTTAATTTAGCAGTTATATAAGATTTTAGTAGATTCAGAGTCAAATAATCATAGTATAAACTTAAAATCCATAAATTTAATGTGATCAAATATTAAAAAAGGTGGAAATCTTCGATGCTTCTAACGACAAACAAACTCATATATTAATATACTTTCAAGATTCGACTGTCATTTACACACCCGTTAAGTGCTTTCTATACTAGTTAGAGTATATTATTTTTTCTATTCAAGTAAAAAAGTAACAATAACGCTTTAGTGTAAAAGTTAATTATGTCTCAGATGTCTTACTCTGATGTTACTGGATTGATTAGTGAACAAGTTCGAAATCACTGATTAATTAGTGAAATGCCTAACCACTATTTCAATCAGTAAATTTTTCACTGATTCATATTTAGAAAGTGAGAATGTGTTTTGTAATTTAATTTGTGATTAATATTATTACATTGACTTGCCAAATTGAGTGGTATAAAGACGTCCACCAATTCTATCTTCGGCTTCAAGAATAGTGATATTCGTGAAACCATTTTGAAAAAGTTTTGATGCAGCTGCAATACCGGAGGCCCCAGCTCCCACAATTATCACACTCGGTGAATCTTGATGGCCATTCACTGAATTAAAAATCACCGAATATAACACCACACTACTCAACAATGTCTTTTTATAGGACATTGTCTTTAACAAGTACTTTTATTCTTATACTAAATGCTAAAATTGATAGAAAATAGACCGTTCACGCCGCTTCGCCTATTTATGTAAGTTAAGATTAATTCTATATACTTATGCAAACATCGGATTCGATCATTTAATTTTTTCAGTTTTAATCAAACGCAGGGTCAATTTTTATTTTCTGACAAGAGTTCATTGCAAACGATAAATTTGTTATATTCGCATACATTACACTTTATATGCATTTAATTGGATATTCCTAATCAAAATTAAAAACTGCTGATAATTGATGACATATAGTGCGGTAACAGCAAGACCGATACATTAAATCTAAAAACATTGTTACGAAACTGGATAAATGATCCATACCGGGTGCAAGCATGGTACGATCAAAGTCTCGAGGTCGAGATTCCTTTTTCTGTCAATACAGGAATACTTAAGTTCAATGCACTTATTAAATCTTAAAGAATCATTATTTCATACGATATTGGATCAAATCGCTGTACTGTTGAAGGAAAATTGGCAATTTACGTTCCCTAATTTTTGAATGAACCTCACCAAAAAAATTATCTTTACTCATAAGGAATATTCGTAAAGGGTTTACGAGTTCTTACATGCCTTTGTCGCTTTTTATTATGAGAATTCGTATACTTCACACCTGGATAGGAGTGTGCGCAGAAAAATTATATATATATGTATATATATATGTATATATATATGTATATACATATATAATTAAAAACAAAGTTAAACAACCACCGCAGGGCACCACTAAGAGCAACTGCCATCCTGAAAAAATGTCAATGGCCCCCAGTAGAACCGCGGCAAAATACACCTATGGCCACGTCTCACATCCGTGAGATGGGTGGTCACAGGGCACGACGAAATCACAACAACAGG
>CAKNXH010060373.1:141498-188368 GCA_932178445.1 Andricus quercusramuli
TATAATATATGTGATTGTTTGCAACATTGCAAACGCCTCTAGACAGGCTCTCAGGCAGGACTGTGTGATGGTTCGCAACATTGCGAACGCCTGCAGACGGGCTCTCGGGCAGGACAAACGTACTTACTGACTATGTGATTGTTTGCAACATTGCAAGCGCCTTGAGACAGGCTCTCAGGCAGGACTGTGTGATGGTTCGCAACATTACGAAGGCCTCGAGACAGGCTCTCAGGCAGGACAAACTTACTGTGTGATGGTTTGCGACATTGCAAACGCCTCGAGACAGGCTCTCAGGCATGACGGATATATTGATTGTGGATTTGTTGCAACATTGCACGCACCGTGAGACAGGTTCTCAGGCATGACTCACTTCCTTTCCATGACAGATTGTGTATTTTGTCTAGTTGGTTTCTGTTATATAACTCCGCTCAAATCTTGATTATAGTCTTACAAACCAACTTCGAATTTGGTTCCCCGGGTCTCCGCATTGCATGAGAGTTTCATTACTTTCTTCATTGCCCCTTTATTTTCTACTGTTCGATGTTCATCAAATGAAGTCCCTTCCTGGGGCTCTCTCTTTTGTCATTAAGATTGGTTGCAGGTCTACAAACACAAGGTTTATGGAGATCTATCGACATATCCCATCATGAGAGTCATGGACCTTTGGAAGGGCCAATCATCGTTGTTAACCTTGATGACAAATATAAAGAACACTGTGTTTTTTTTTTGCTGAGCGACAAAGAATCATTCCTGGATTGCTCCGCAGCCAGATTCATTTCTTGATCTTATTTCCAGATACGCAGATCCCATATCATTCGAGCTTGTAGGAAGAGATGCCATTGCCAGGGACATATATTTCACTGAGTCTCAGCTCGATCTACCCAAGCTGTTTACGTCTTTCTCTTCGGCAATCCTGTATTCGCACCTCAGGAGAATCTCTGCAAGGAGCTCAACAGATACTCGTTTCCGTATTTCAACGATTGGAGAAGGACACCTTGCTGACTAGGACTATGTGCGTTTTATGTCTGACTATGACAGGTTAGGGCACATGCGTCTTATTCCTCCCACAGAAAGACTTACGGGTTTCAGGCCCACTTACTACATCCCACATTATGCAGTTTGGCAAAAGGCCGTTTTTTGCTTCGCATTGTCTTCAATACATCGTAAAGGACTTTCTCAGGATCTTTTCATGAATAATTTGTTGTTACAAAGGTCCGAAACCGCAAAAACCTTCCTGCCGTCTTGATGTGATGGGGAGTTCCTTGAATTGTTTTCTTTGCTAATGTTGAACTGATATATTGACAGATCAAAGTTGACGAAAGAGATGTCGATCTTCAATGTATCGCTTTAGAGGAAAAAGTAGCGGAAGAAGATAGTCACTGTCAGCTTCGGACACTAACCTACGGAATGTCATGCGCTCTATATCTGGTAATTTGATTCAAAAAAATATTTATGTTGATGACATATTATCAGGCGTGAGTGATAAAGTTTCTGCCATTAAACTTGGAGATCAACTGATTCAGCTGTTGGAATCTGGAGACATACGTCAGAAGAAGTAGGCTTCCAACTACTCTTCTCTCTTAAATAGAATTCCTGCATGCGATATGCTACATAAAATTGGCCGCAGTTCGAGACCGATGGCCCAGTTTACGCTTCGGGAGCCGTCTATGATCCTATATCTGACGAATTCCGATTGGGAGCACCAGTAGTCGAGAGTGAACACCCGATCACTAAGAGGAAGGTTCTGGCTGCTGTTTCCTGGCTCCTTGATCCAGTTGACTGGCTGAGTCTAATCACTATCGTGGCGAAGCTCCTGATGCAGGATCTCGGGAAAGCTCAAGTTGGGTCAGATACTCCACTTACTAATCATTTTCTCCACAGGTGCAATACATTTCAGAAAAATGGACTGTGCCGAAACGTAATCTTCAAATTGGATACGTCGTGTTGATTATCATCCCTTCTCTACTTCGACGTGAGACATGGCCGTGTTAAGGACGAGTAGCGAATGTTAATTGCGGACAGGGTGGACTCGTGTGATCTGCCACTATTAAAACTTCTTTTAGGACCTTCAATCACCCGATCATCAAACGGTGTTGGTGAATCGTGCGCAGATTCCATGCGGTTAATTATGTTCCATGGCTGGCGGACCTGCATTTTTTTACTTATACCTGGACATTTATTGTGTGCGTCATGGCGAACGGCACTCAACTCTTGCCCTGTATAAGTGGAATTTGTTTCGTTCAGCGAACGAGGCGGGCGGGATGGTAATAATTAATTTGATGTTGTTATTCTTGTTTGAGTGACCTTCAAGGTTTCATTGGTAATCAAATGGGGACTCATGTAGTGGCGTGAAGCTCCCTTGTTAAGGTTTGGTACCCTTTTTCTGTTTTTTCCGTATTCATCAAGGTGTAGGCCAGTGTGGCCAGTTTCGGGTGTCGAGGCGATTCAAAGTCCAGTGTTTCTTGTGGACAGTTCGAGCAGTGGAGTCCTTCAATTTAAAGTTAATGTTAAATTCAGTGTTCTTTCATTTGTGGATTCCTTGTTAAGTGGTTCCCGACTCGATCGTCTTCTGGTGTTGTGGGAAGTGAGGAGTCGGACGTGAACGTTCGGTCGAACGATCGTGGTTGTAGCTTCCGGAGGCTACATCTGTGCCAATTTTTTACAACAACCCAAAACCTTTTTTGGGTGCAAAAGGAGTGCCTTGTTGGATAGGCTCAGGGACTCTTGGTTTGGATTAAATTCGACAAAAAGGTATTTAAAGGTCTGATTAATAATGGTGATACATATTCTGGTTTCTTGTTCGTCGACTTTGACATGACTAAACATTATTCCTTCGCTACCGCACGCCAGTTTGTCATAACTCCGTAACAATGAATTTTCAACTGAAAGGATGTAATTTTCAATTGGAATAGGTGCACTTTCCGGTAAAAGAAATTAACTTGGAAAAAAAAACTATCAAAAAAATATTTACATTTTGAAACAAATTTGTGTGATAAGTGATACATTTTCAACTCAAATGATGAATCTTCAACAGGAATAGTTGAATTTGAAACCAAACACATAAATTTTCAACTAAAATGATGAGTCTTTAACTAGAATCAATAAATTTCCAACAAAAAGATTAATTTTCAAACCAGATTAATGTCAGAACAATTTCTGCTAAAAAAGTCAACATTTTGAACAAAAAGAGATAATTTTTCAACCAAATATCAGTAAAAATCAGTAAAAAATAAAATAAAATCAGTAAAAAAAATGATTAGACAAAAAATTAAACAAAATAGTTCAAGCTGCAACTGGAATAGTTAAATTTTCAGTGGAAAAAATCAATTTTCAGCCGAAGAAAAAACGAATTTTCAACAAAACAGCTCATTTTTCAACCAAGGAGATGAATGTTCAATTCAAATGATGAATCTTTATATGTAACAACAAAAATGAAAAATGTAGTACATAGTTGATATTTCAAACAAAAAAGATTACAATTTTTAATAAAAAACAATGAAATTCAACCAAAAAGAATGAATTTCCAACAAAGTACATGAATTTTCAACCAGATCCTAGAATTTTGAACTAAAACAGATCAATTTGCAAACAAAACAGAATAGTTGGATTTTGCGTTAAAAAAATTGTTTTCAAACAAACAAAAAACAGATTTTCAGCAAAATAGTCCGAAACAGTCACATAAACTACACATATCTACTTTTAAAAATAACAAATAATTGTTATTTAATTTAATGTTGCAAGTTAAAATAAATGAAGCACGCTCTCGAAAAAATTCCCTGACTTTAAACAAAATTCCCTGACATTTTCAGGTTTTTCCAGGTATATAAAAATTCCCTGAGAATTTCAGATTTTTCAGGTTTAACAGGTAGGGTAGACACCCTGCACTTATAACAGTGGTATACAAATTAGTTTTTGCAACACCCACCTCAAAAATTGACGTTTGCATGCATGTAGATGGTGCCTAAAGTACCTTATTTGAGCAGATTGTGCGTGAAAAAATTTTCGCGCATGCGTAGTTTGAAGATGGCTTACTTTAGACACTGGTGAAAAAGCTGCGCATGCGCACATTCGAAATGAGGTACTTTAGATACTGGCATAGGTAACTTTAAACACTGGTGTTTGTATCTTCTTGAAATAAATTTACATTTAACTTGAACAAATGTTTTAATGATTGAAGTTTTGTTTTTAGGGTTTAGTAGCCCCCCCCCTCCCCGGGGGGGGGGGGGGGCAGAAAAGCATAAACGCCAACATTTTTTTTCAATAATTTTTTTCCAAAAAATTTTTTTCAACAAATTTTTTTTCACAAAATTTTTTTTTCACAAATTTTCTTTTTCAAAAAATTTTTTTTTCACAAAATCTATTTTCAAAAATTTTTTTGCACAAATTTTTTTTCAGAACATTTTTTTTCAAAAAATTTTATTTTTTTATTTTTTTTCAAACATTAAAATTTTTTTTTTTTTTCTAATTTCTTTACTCCACTCCATGCAATATAAAATTGGTATTTTTCGTTACCACCTCCTGACAACATTTTCGGACGGGCGTTGCAAAAAATAGCGTGTGATACGCGTGCGCTTAGGTGATTGTTAACTCGTATGATTGCATCATTTGCCTGCGGTTCGAAGCACTCGTCTACGTTTTCGCACTCGCTTCGCTCGTGCGCTAACCACCGACTCGTGCTTCGAGCCTCCGGCTTATGCTGCAAAATTCACACTCGCACACAATCACCTATTTTACGCACTTGTATCACAAATAACTATTTTGAATGTCTCCGTTACTGACTGTCAGCGGTCACACGACAGTTCTTAAAGATTTTTAAATGAAAGACTTGGATTTTGAAATTTAAATTTATTGGCAAATGAACATCCTAGAGAGTACTTCTCGAAATAAAAATGTGATCTGTTAAATGTTTGCTATTGTTTATTATATACCCTTTCTAACGTAGAAATTTTGTATTCATAAAAATTAGGTAAGTAATATTAATTTGCGTAATACATTTTTGTTGTTCATTAATTTTTTCCCCAGTGACGAAATTATTTCCATGGATGTGAGTGAAGTTAGTCGCAAAAATATTTTTCATTATACTATTTCGATAATTTTTTAATTAAAATTCTTGTATTTATTTATATTTAGTTTATTATATTGCGAAAAATTGCTCGAATAATTCCTGACATATATTTTAGGCATCTACAACTATTTATATACAGATTATACTTACCTTCCCATAGTTTTCACAAGCATTTCAATAATAATTGTATTATATATTTAATATTTGAAGAATAAATTAAAATCAAAGTACCCAAGTGCGAATTGCCGGAACTGAAAACACGGCCCAGGCTTGGTCCAATTTCGGCAGCCAAAGATCGGCTAATGTTATTGGGCCAATATCGGCATTTTAATCGGCCCAATGTTGTGCCCGTACTGGTTGCCTATATTGGCTATTCAAATTTGTCGATCTACCGCCGATGCTTGGCCCAGTGATGGCACATTACTGGACCAAGTGTTACTTTTATCACGGCAAAGCATGTTTTATCAGGAAAAGCCAGAGATCGGCCCAGACGCGGCGCATTACTGTTCCAAACTTCGTCTTTACTCTAGCAAAACATGTTTTAATAGGAAAGGCCGGAGTCTGGCCTAGCAAAGGCGCATCACTGCGCCCAGTGTGACCTACTACGGCAAACCATGTTTGAAGAGGAAAAGCCAGAGTTCGGCCCAGACTCGGCGCACTGCCGTTCCCAACTTCGTCTTTACTTTGGCTAAACATGTTTCAATAGGAAAAGGCAAGGTCTGGCCCTGCAAAGGCCGGAAAGAGGTGCCAAGTATAGGCCAAAGCATTTATTCAGATTTATGTGTTTTCTAATGTCTAAGAACTATAAATACAACTGTCTCGAATGCAACTTTTTTCCTGATTTTTTTTAAGAAAAAAATTCCAAGTTCCATCTTTATGTAAAATTCTAAATGTTCGAAAAAAATTAGATTTTATGCCAATCTTAAACGTTGTAAAATGGTCTAAAACACCTAAAAACCAAAACTTACACGGAAGTTTAAAAAAATTTGTTATTAAAAAATTGTCAAAGTTCACGATGAAATTTCTAAGTTCCGTCATTACAAATTTTCAATGTTCATAAAAAATTACATTTCCTGTCATTGTAGAAAGTTGTAAAGTAGTCTAAAACGCCAAAAAACGAAATATTACACGAAGAAAAATTGTAATCGATATAAATTATTTATTTAAAAATTATTTTATTGATATTCCTGTTAACAGTTCGTATATTTTACATCTATACATAACGTCGTATAATAATAAATATTTAATTAGAAAAAGAGAGTTTAAAATTTGGTGTTTCAACTGTTTTGAGCTGTAGCTTATGAGGATGGCTTTTTCATCAAGTTTCAACTCAGAAGTTTAGCGCAATGGTTAAGACTCCCGACTGCTAGGCGATAGATTTAGGTATAGATGTAGGTTCGATACCCCGTAGCGTTCGAAATTTTATTTATAATATAATATTTAAATATTTAATATGTAATATGTATTTACTCTACACCAGGACCCATTAATATTCAAAGTCAAATAACTCGCAATCAATTATTATTTTTTTTTGAATACCTTTTTTGTCATATCGTTAGCTTATAGCAGTAGTGAGTGCTAAAGTTAAACAAAATGTTTGAATGAAATTTCAGTTTTTGAAATTATAATAAATATTCGGACGTTATGCAGTCGTATATAGATGCGGCCTAAAACAATTCAATGATTTTGTATTATTTTTTTAATTAACTCCGGTAATGGAGGCCAGAGTCTGGGCCAGAATTGGCCGCCAAGTGCATACCGTAGTTACACATCCAGCTATGGCCCAATACAGGCAGCCGAATTTCGGCAACATTTTTGCCAATACTGGGCCAATGTTGGGCCGTATTGGAATTATTTTTTATCATAATTGAGGTGAGGTCTATTGGAAAAACTGCGTGTTTTACTTGAATACGAAATACCTTTTCAGAAAAAAAGGCTTCTAAGCGAATTATCTTAATTTTTTTATTTTCATCCAATATGGACTATGAATTATTTTAAGACAGACCTATTGAAATTGTATATACCAAAAACAGGGAAAAAAAGAAAAAACAATGTTGTGTGAACACTATCGGACCATTTTACTTGAATGTTAAAAAAGAATCCTAACGTTTCGGAAACACTCTGTTTCCCTCATCAGGGGAATAAACGTTATAAAAGTGGAATAGTTATGAATATCCTAGAGCATAATTTTTTGAGTAGATGAAATTTGTTGGAGTGAAAAAACAATAGTAATTTAAATAAAGTTTTTGTTCTTTATAATGAACATATGTCCAATAATTAGAGTATGTGAACTTTTCATGTTTTGATTCAATTTTAAGATTTTTTTGTGTGTTAAAGTTTGAAAATAGTTCGTGCTATTGTTCCTCGAAACCTAGTCCAAATATGAAAAAATACTGTCCAGAATTGAACAATATTATGTGTTATTATTCGTCAGACTCTATTCAGAAAGGAAAAAAATATTGCCCAGAGTTTAAAAATATTATTTGCGATTGCTCCTCGAAATATAGTCAAAATAAAAACAAATACTGTCCATAATAAAAAACTATTATGTTGAATTATTTATCAGGCTCCATTAAAAAAGAGGAAAAATACTGTCTAGAGTTTAAGAATGTTATATATGTACGATTGCTCCTCGAAATCTAGTCACAATGTGCAGAAATACTGTTCAAAATTTGAAAACATTGTGTGTGACTGTTATTCAGAGGCAAAATACTATCCAGAAAATAAAAATCTCTGTGATACTTCTCTGAAGTCATCTTCAGATTCGAAAATTCCATAAGGCTGAATCGCTTTTCTGGAATAAATATCATAATATCAAAATATGTGATTCTAAAGAATAACTTCAGAACCACTCCTGAAAAGAAAACTGATGTCTTGATATCTAATTGAAAACCTCCTTGACATCATCAAAAATAATATTCTTCAATCATAATTCTCAGATATGAAACCAAATTACGAGTCTTAAACGGTTATGCCAGAAAATCAGCTTACAAATTTATGGGAATAATAGCTCGAAATTAGAATAACTCTCATTTATTTCTTCAGTACATACTTTGATTTCATAAAAATGTCGCGATATTTATAAATTCCATACTGATACATATTTGTTTACCTAATGTGAAGCTTCAATGAATTATGATAATAAATAAAAAAGACATCGACGTTAGAAGGAAAAAACGCATTTTAAATAAATGTATATTTACAATAAAATGAAATAAATCGAAGATGGAGAAAGGATGAATTGCGCGAAAATAATTCGAAGACGCAGGAAGTAAAATTGATATTAGGAAGATATCAGGAAGATTATATTATCTTTCATAAGAAGATTTCAATAACGAAAAATTGCTTTGAGAATAGGTAGATTTTTTAAAGTGGCATTTTAAAGTGGCATTGCACATTTAAAGATTAACAATAAAACATTTTTTGAAGAATATTCTCCAATAAGAGCTTTGAGAACGCTTTGAGAACGATTAAAATTATAATACAGTTTTTCAATCTCGTTACAATATTACACAATATGGTTTCATACAGGCCGTAAATATTCTAAAAATACTTTAAAAGAGTTTCTGTTTAAATATTAAATATATCAATAATACAAGGGTCGTAACATTAAAATAAATAAAAAATTGCACATTTCTAAATACCGATGGAAGTCATTCTAAGAAACTTAAAAATTGATCTAACTTGTTTTAGTGATACAAACTTGGTACAAAATATATTCACCCTGTTTGATGAAAAATTTAAAATAATGCTTAATGTTTATAACATTCGATGCGTAAATAATTTACATGCACTTTCGTAATTCGGAAATCGGTACGTTATTTTTCAAATAGTCGATAATTTCGACACATTTTGGTTCTTAGCTTTGCGATCAAGTTCTTGACAGGCGAAAATATGAGCGAAATGCATATAAAACGATTTCTTTGGCAATTTCGCGATTGTCGTAATATAATCTGTTTATATACAATATGTTATTGTACTTTGGTTATATCAAGTGTTGACTAGTTTAAGTTTTCTGGTTCTTCAGGTTGCGAGATTTCGTCAAGAGTTCTTTGAAAGTAATAATTTAAAACATAAATTTAAAAAAAAATGGTCGTTAAAATTTACCTTGACAATATTAGTTCGTTTTCTTAGGATCTGCTTTTTCGTCTTTGGTTTGACCACGGCCTAATAATTTCGCTAGGGAATCCCAAATGCCACCCAGGAAGAGGGCACAGCATAAATTCTCAAAAGGTACGAATGGATCATGAATACCCAATAAAATTGATGATAGCTGAAAAATAAAATTTGTTACAAATATTTATGTGTTAGAAGTGACAAATAAATTGCCTAGTTGATTTTAATTTACCTTAAAGTAAACGAAGAAGATTACAATTCCAAAGTATACTAAAGCATGAGGCGCAGAGATAAGGTCAGTCTTTTTATCTAGGACAAAAATAATGGAGGCAACGAGCGATGCTTTCGTAGGACTGAAACAAAGTATTGATAGCACTTTTTTAATATCTCTCTCTCTTAGAAAAAAAATGTTTTAACTATAATTGTTGACAACATACAAGCTTGGTTGCATGAATTCCATTGCCGACGGCATCCAAACTCCACGTATGAGACGCTCGAATAGTTTGGTGAAACCAGCACCATTTCCTGTGAGAAATTTATTAATTATTTTAGATTTGTTTCATATTTATTAAATATTATAACCTGTAATGCAATTTTCTAATTTCTGTAATGTAGAACTGACCTTTCAGCGTGCCGATGATAATCATTATAAGATATGCATTTGGATATAATTTTCCTGCGTGAGTCACTCCGTCATAAACTTTTTTACATCTGAAGGATAATATTTTATGTACAATTGTATGATGGCTGGTTTTATTTGACTATGTTTACTTAATTTTTTAAATTCTCAAACTTGCCTGTATATTTCTTTCATTGCCGAGCATATAATCTTAACAGGTAAAAATTTGGCAATTTTGTATCCAATGTCGAAGGGTGTATAAAATATTATATACCTGGGGTAATTGTAGTTTAATTATTAAAACGCTAAGATTCATCATTTGATACATACGTAGAATTATAATTTAAGGGTGGCAGTACAGACAGGAATAACAAAAAAAAGGAACTTTTCAGGAGGGCGAAAAAACATTATATAAAATAAAAATCACGATTAACAAATAAAATAGAAGTCCACTTTCCAGATAACGTATTGCCAATTTAAGTCCAAATAAATTTCATTAGAAACAGTTCTCCATTTTCGAGGAAATATGTGTCAGCTAACAATCTCAAAGTGACACTTATCCTAAATTGGTACAGACTGGGCGGCGTATTGCGACGAAAAATGTGAATTTCAGTTTAAATAAAAAATAAAAACTTACTTCCGAGATATTGAGTTTTTGGAAAGGGTAAATAATTTTTATCTAAAAAAGTGAACCAATTCTGATTATATCATCTAAGAATTTTGAGATTACAATTTCCCAGTTGTTGAAAATCGGTTATCGGTAGCGATTGAAAATCGAATTTTCAAAATATTACAAAAATAAAAACTTGCTCTCGAGATATAGCGAAACTAAATAAGAATAACCAATGTTTGAAATGAACAAATCATTCTGTTCCGAGAAAATGGAACTATAAAAAGAAGAAATGGTTTTTATTTTTCAATAAACGATAATAATTTCAAAGACTATCTCGAAGGGAGAAACAATTATTACTGCGCTAAAATAATAAGCTGAAACTTTAACTAAAATTTAAATCACATTTTTTATCACTTGTACTTTAAAAATTTCTATGTAATAAATGCATTTTCGAAAAAATGTTGGTTATCTAGTTCTGTACTGCCACCCTTCAATTATAATCTGAAATTAGAATGGATTTTATTTAAAATTCGTATATTATTAATTTTTCTAAACGAATTAATTTAGATGTATAAAAAATCGTATTTTTAAATAAAATTAGTTAGGTACAAATTCATTAATTACATTATTTGTAAATTTACAAAATGTAATGTAACGTAAGAGTGTTACGCAATATTTGAACGCTCTAGTCTATATTTAAATTATGAGATTATTTGAATTAATTTAAATAAATATTATTATTTGACTAGTAATATTTGAATAGAACTTATCCAATTTTGTTTTAGCAATTTCTGAACTTTTTTCATATTCAACTGACCAGACAATAGTTGCAACAATCACTTGTGGTGTATTTTTTAGTGGTGCTAAAATAGGTTCTCCTAATAATCCATTACACAGCATTCCGCTCGCAAAAACGACCAACATTGTGGAGAGCCAACATGATAAGGGATGTTTTCTAGAGAATGTGTGAGCTCCTGTAAAATAAAAATGCTAAAGATATTTTTCAATTGATTTTTTCCTAAGTCCATGGAAAGTGTTTAAATATGTAAGTTTTCTGTTCAATAAACAATAAAAATAAAATAATGAATCTTAATTTAGAAAAAATTCGTATTTGCTGAAAGCGAAAAATATATCATGTCATAATCTGTACCAATAGTACGCAATTATTGTATAGATCGATAGGAATCCTTACAAATCAACTTACATGCAACATACATATACATGAGTGTGTGCGGAAATAAAATTCATGACATTATTTTTTGAGAAAAAACTATATCAAATATTTATAAATTTTCTGAAGATACTTAGGAATTAATTTCATTTTTTATAAATAATGTTTTTTTTAACATTAGAAATTATATGTAAGTGATGGGCATCTTTAAGGATATTCTATAATTTCTTATGGTCTATAAGGAAGCACACTTTTATTCCGTTTTTCTAGATTTTCATTTATTAAAAATTATTCTCTAATATCCTAATGGTGTTAAAAAGATGTATTTCTTTTTAATACTCTTAGCAACTAGAGAGCAGATACCACAAAGTGGTTCAAAGCTGACAAGTCATAAAGTCAAAATTTCTGATACTTCAATTTCATTCACGAAGAACTGCAGCATCAAACATTTTTAACATTATTAGTCAGCGAATATTTATCGTTGCGAAATTTCATCAGTTTGGTTTGACCGTTTGACTAGTTTACTTTATTATATTATATTTATAAAATTGCCGGTAAGTTTTTTTCCTTAGAATAAAATTAATAAAATGATAATTATGAATTTAAATTTCATTAGAAATTATTTTCTATGATTTTTCTGAAAGTTATGTACCATTCCAGACAAATGGATGAAAAAACTATTTCAGAAAAAGAATAATGTTTTGCTTCTTTTAAAGAATAGATTTGTGTAACCTTGCTTTTGAAATGAAGGTCCTGAAAAGTCCTGCTTCAATGATCAGTGACAACTATCTTCAATGATCAGTGAGTCTCGTTATATTTTAGAAAGCGATTTCATGCTTCAGTGATCATTCTTAAGATCTCGTTTCAATTCAATTTAGTTCAATTCAATTGAAACAAATTTAGAAAAATGTATTGCAATGTACGTAGCTATTTATTTAATTTAATGTTAAGTAACTATGTGTAATGTTATGGATATATTTTGATATATTTTGATTAAAAAAGACATTCTTTATAAACAGCAAGTAGAAAAATTTGTTAGAAGCAAGATTGCACGAAAGAATTCAAAAATTTGTTACTGAAATTTTTAAATTTTGAGAATTTACAGCATTTCAATTAGAAAAGTAAAAAAAAAAAATTACTAAAAACTTCTACAATGTAACAATATTTTGGCTACATTTTTAATTGAATGTTCGAAATTCAAGAATTTCAGTATAGTTCATACAAAAGTCAATTACAGAAATAAAAGATGAATGAACTATTTCACCCAATCTGTATGAGATATTTTTCGACTCGAAAGCATCTCTGAAATTTTGAGAAATTCTAATTTTTGGTTAAATTAAAAAATTGTTAAAATCGTGCATATATTCTGTAAGATAAGAATTCAATTTTTAAAAAATTTGGTGCACATTTTTTTGTCAACAATATCATCGGGTAAAAAAAAGAATCAAAAATCTTAAACTGGAAGTTTAGAAATTTGAGAATTTAAAATGTAAAGCATGTCAACTACAGAACTAAAAAAATAATAATTTAAAACTTCTACAATGTAACAATATTCTGGCTATATTTTTAATTTAATGTTCGAAGTTCAAGAATTTCAATATACATAGTTCAAACAAAAGTCAAGAACAAAAATAAAATATGAATAAACTATTTCACTCAATTTGTATCATCCTTAATATTAACATTTAGAAAGATGCTAATTTTTTCCCCAAATATTTTTCGACTCGAAAGCATCTCCGAAATGTTAAGAAATTCTAATCTTTGGCAAAATTACAAAATGGTCAAAATCGTGTATATATTCCGTAAAATAAGATCACAATTAAAAAAAAATTAGGGCATATTTTTTTGCAAACAATATCATCGGGTAAAAAAATGATTAAACATTTTTTTACTGAAATTTCTGAAATTGAGGAATTTTAAGTTTAAAGCATTTCAACTAGAAATCTACAAAAACAATTATTATTTAAAACTTCTACAACCCAACAATATTCTGACATATAAATGTGGAAATTTTCTTCGGTCTAAGCAGCCATCAAATATAAAAAAACTCCAATTGTAATGTATAGGGTAAGAGCACTAGTGGTTGGCACTGCGCCAGTTATTGGCACCCTCTCTCATTTTTGTTAAATTTTAAGAAAATGCAAACATTTATCGTATTTTGATGGTATTATTTTAATTCTACCATTATTTCTGCGTGTACCGACATATATAATTCATACAAAATAATGTCAAATTTAGTTATAAAATAATGAATTCACTTCAGTTCTTAGGGTGCCAAGAATTTATCCGGTTTTCTAAAGAAAATGTTTAGCTGACAACATTTTTTAATTTTGTTCAAACAACGTTGTGAACAAGTAAATCTGTTCCAATTTTTGTGAATATTGAAAAGAAATACTTGCAATATAATCAAAATAAGGAATGAACCTCGGCAATAATTTATTTATTAATTTTAGGGGGGGTGCCAATGGAAATTAATATTAAAAGTATGGTCTCTAGTCGTTGGCACTCCAGTGCCAATGACCAGACCATGCAATTCGGGAATGATTTCATTCATTGGCACCCCTGCCTCGCCGGAAAAAAGTGTGGTTATGTAATCTCAAGACCTTGTGTTGACATGAGCCATTTCACGTATTTCTGATAAAATGAAGTGTTAAAAGTGCCGGAACAACAAAAGTCTTTACTAGGTAGACGAAAAAGTAGCTAACAATTATAATAAATGAAGCTGTCATTTTAATACCGGGATACCGGTAATCGTAACCTCCAAAGTTTTGTTCATTTAATTTATTATTCTTTTCAGACCTCGAGGTATAGGTAAATATTGGTTTTATTTAAATTATGAATAGAATTTTATTATCTTTATACATATTGTGTTTAATAATATTGTCGTACAATGTTTTAAATGTTACGCAGGAATTCATGTTATTATAAATAGCCAAAGTTTTTATTTAATCGGTGGGTGACTTGTTTTAACTATATTTATGTATCCATGTTTGAATTTGTTTCTTAATTTTTCTAGTTTGAAGTAGAAAATGAGAAAATTAGTAACATTTATGGTTTTTATTTTATTTATTGCCATATGTTTGCCCGTCAGAGAGTATCTCTGAGGAAAGAAAAACATAAGCCGAAGAATAGATATGTGAAATGGCTAGGCTTTATAGCTGCTGTCAAAGAAGTTGGCTTGTCCAAAAACAAAATTGATAAAATACTAAATTTATAATTTTTAATAGAAAATTTATTTCATATTTTCAGATGCACAATTTGTTTTTATCAATGTTTTAATGCAATTACAGAAGTTTGAGGAGGTTATGTGAGTGTAGTGCCAATCACTGGTGACGAGGGGTGCCAATAACTGGGGTTAGCAGTGCCAAGCACTAACATTTTGGGACTACATGCTTATTTTTAATAATTTTTCAAGTTTTTTTCAACTTTGAATAATAATTCAACATTCCAGTGTATTCTGTATAAAATTTTGAGTGCCGGTATAATTATCACTATTTCAGAATTCAATATTTTATGTGTTTATTTATTTCCTAAAGTCTAAATTTCCTCTTAAGGTGCCAATAACTGGTGCTCTTACCCTAATTTAAGAAAATTAAATTTCTTAAATTATACATTACAATTGGAGTTTTTTTATATTTGATGGCTGCTTAGACCGAAGAAAATTTCCACATCTATATATTTACACAGCCGAAGAAAGTTTGAGATTCAATTCTCATTGGTATTGTTTGAATATTCTGACAATATTTTTAATTGAATGTTAGAAATTCAAGAATTTCAATGTAGTTCATACGAAAGTCAATAACAAAAGAAAAGATGAATAAATTGTTTCACCCAATTTGTATCAGCTTTAAATATTAAAATTTAGAAAGATGTTAATTTTTTCACCAAATATTTTTCGACTCGAAAGCATCTTCGAAATTTTAAGAATTTTAAGTTTTGGCAAAATAACAAAATTGTCAAAATCGTGTATACATTCCGTAAAATAAGATTACAATTTTTAAAAAATTAGGGCATATTTTTTTGCAAACAATATCATCGGGTAAAAAAATGATAAAATTTTTTTTACTGAAATTTCTGAAATTGAGGAATTTCAAGTTTAAAGCATTTCAATTAGAAAACTACAAAAACAATTATTATTTAAAACTTCTACAATCCAACAATATTCTGACAATATTTTTAATTGAATGTTAGAAATTCAAGAATTTCAATGTAGTTCATACGAAAGTCAATAACAAAAAAAAAGATGAATGAACTGTTTCGCCCAATTTGTATCAGCTTTAAATATTAAAATTTAGAAAGATGCTAATTTTTTCCCCAAATATTTTTCGATTCGAAAGCATCTTCGAAATTTTAAGAATTTCAAGTTTTGGCAAAATTGTCAAAATGGTGTATATATTCTATAAAATAAGATTTCAATTTTTAAAAAAATTAGGGTATATTTTTTTCTGTCAACAATATCGGATAAAAAAATTTGACCAGTGTTTTTAAATACTTTGTAGATCATGAAAAAATCAGCAATTGTCTATTGAAAAATTGTATGCTGAAATTGATTTAAACAGCTATATTAACCAAATATTTTTGGAACATTAATTTCTCATATCGAAGCTGAACCTGCTTTAAATTTAGTAGCAGAAAATAAGGAAACCTTATGGCATAAATATTTAAAAACCGAACAAATTTGAATCTTTCCATGTAAATAACTCTGAATGAGAATAATAAGGAAAAAGTTAATTAAACGTGATTTTAAAGATGCAGGAGTAACTTTACAGGTGTATCTTGATCAAATCCGATTATAAATCCTGAGATAATTATAAAAATAGAATAGCTAGGTTGTCTAGGATACAGAAAGATAGATTCTGCCAAAAATGCATGTCTACATGGCAGCTGTTTTGATGCTTTTGGTAAATTTCCAAAATTCAAAAACATTTAGTAATTATAAAAAATCTAGCAAGAAGAATCCACACAAAAAATAAATAAAAGGTAGCAAAAAAACTGGAATAAACATTTTTCCAAATAGCAATAATATTTAAAAAAATAATACGCCATCAGTTCTGATTGACCATAATTAAATTAAGATTTTTAATAAACAATAATTTAAAACACGGAAAAATATATCAGGAATAAAAATATAAATTTTTATTTTAACAAGGTTCTATTCTTATTTTAAGGTAATTTTCCAAATTTGGCAATCAATTCAGTATCAGTGAATGAAAAAAGGAAGAAAACTGAAGTATCAAATGACACTTTTAAACGACTTGGTTTTACAGATTTTAGTTGGAACCAGAGGTCGAAAAAAGCGGCTATTTGACAAAAAAATCTAAATTAGGAATAGAAAGACGCCGTAGGCACAAGTTTGAGGCTTTCAGCTATCTCGAAGCAAGCTCAGGGGACTAGGGGAGATTTAAATTTAGAATTTTCCCGGTGGGCTTGAGCTTACCGGGTCCTAAATCTTCTTTGACGTGCAGCGCGCAAAGTACACAGTTCGCGATGTCGAAGTATGGGAACATCTTCAACTTGATGACCTGGTTGGCCATATCCAGGAATGCCTCGGGATCCATTTTACCAGCTTTATTTCCTCGTATTACTTATCAATAAAAACTACTCGAATTTCTTGTTAAAAATCCTCGTTATGAGGAAAATACTGACGCGCCTTTTCGCGTCGACTTGAGTCGACTGCTTGTTTCTACCAGTTCTACTTTTGACTTTTTTTTCGTCTTCTGCTCGTCTGACAGTCGTCTGCTAGTCTTCCCGCCATATTTTAAATAGAGAAAGTATTTATTTAACTTACTGGATTCTTTCTTCAGTGAGTAGTATCATTCATGGCATAAAAATATTCGAAAAATCAAGTATATTCCATAAAATATAAATAAAACTGGTCGAAAACTCAAGGAAAGGAGAAAACCATGAAAAGAATTTCGAGTTTAGGACTGTCGTGTTGTAGATGGCGCTGCTCTTCGAAATTCAAATCGTTGGCGGATAAATTATTCACACTGCACATATTTATACACAATAATTTTTTAATTTATTCGAAATTTTCATTTTCACTTGCGTAACTCAGACTTTTCGTCTTCAACGGACTGTGCCACGTTCGCATTTTCACTAGTGGAAGCGCTTTCAATGCTTTATTTTGTTGACGTGTACTTCTGAATAGATAAACAAATATTATTCAACATACCAAAGTTCACTCCGTGTTATTCAGTGATTTGATTATTTCTGCTGATAAAATGAAAGATTTAATTCGTGATAGATCGTTAATAAATATCTAATTTTTGGTAAAAAAAAATCATTTCTAAGTGAAAATACAATTGATAAATTAGAACATAATAAAAAAATTGAATATACTACTGAAATAATTTTCTCTTGAAGTTTTCGAGATATTTTTTTAATGATTTTGAATCAGTTTGAAGTTTCGAACAAATATCAGAAATCGTCTGCTATATGTGCGTGACTCTGCTTTCGCAGTACAAAAGTGTTTTATTATTTTAATTGTGTAGAACACGTTAGAATGAAATGAAAGTTTTCGAAGTCATGTATATTTCTTGAGGAATATTGTTCTTATATTGAGAATAATAAATAGGTGTTTAATTCTTCCACCTGATTAATAAACGCCGAACAGTTCGGAACAGTTCCTGCGCTCAGCGCATTCAATGCGGCAAAATGCAGTAAAACTAAATCGTTTCAATGTCAACAGTAACTTTCCGTATTTGATAGTTTGTGCCTTCTGTTCTGTGAAAAGAAACAAGAAAAATGGTAAGTTTCATCTACATCCTTTTAATGGCTAAGGGTCCTGCTCTTATTCTATTGGCATCCTAACCTCAAAATATATTGTTCGATAACATACGATGCATACATGATTATCGGCACGATAATCACCTCTGACATTGTTTTATAGAAAACGAAAATAGAGAGAATTTTTTACTTAAATACTCATTCTTTTGTTTTATATACAACTCACATTTTTAATTTATATATTCATTATGTCTATAATTAGTCTTTTTCAGATTTGTTGTTGAATCGAAGTGAAATGTGGTCATAAATTATTTATGGTTGCTAAGGGGGGTTAAGGCACCTGTGTATTCTGATATTCATACGATTAAAAACTTTTCCGGTTTCTTTATAGACAAATATTAAATGTAAGATACAGGTATCAACAAGTATGAGCGTAGAAAGAAATATTTTGTATAAAATGTATTTTTAAATGCGATTTTTCTAATTGGCCTTATTTATACATTTGAAATAAGGAAATGTCTACACGTAATGAAAAAATACGGTTATTTGTACCGGAATTTCGGTACAAATAGCCCCTTTTCCAGTTCCCCCTATTCGGACCGAAATTTCGCTGCAGGTAGCCACAACCTTAAAATAAAATCAAATATGATTTGATTCTAGATGGACGGTGTGAGGCAAAGGCAACATTTATCCAGACGATCACTGGAGGAGAATTTTTATAGCACAAAGCATATCCCAAAGAAGCTGTACCCACTGCCAAATGGAACGCAACACTTGCTTTTCGTGTTGACGTTTTTCCTCTCCATTTCTCTGACCGTGATAGTCTTGGAGAAAATTTTACCAGAGCCACAGCTCGTCGAATCGGAAGGCCTATTTCGAGACCGATTCATTGCGGAAAGTTCTCGTGCTCATGTCGTTAATTTAACCTCAGTTGGACCTCGCGTGGCTGGAAGCTACGAAAATGAAGTTCTTGCGGTTAGATACTTAACGACAGCGATCAACGGGATAATTCGAGATGCCAACGAAAATCATAAAATAGTCATGGACATTACGAAACACAGCGGAGCCTTTCCATTAAAATTTTTAGATGGATTCACAAATGTTTATCAAAATGTTCAAAATGTGATTGTTAAGCTTGGACCTAAGAGGCCTTCAAAACATAGCTTACTTCTTAATTGTCACTTTGATACTTTTATACAAAGCCCTGGTGGCTCTGATGATGCTGCTGGCTGTGCTGTTATGCTCGAAGTTTTAAGAGTCATGTCTCAAAGTCCTCAACTTCTTAAGAATAATATCATTTTTTTATTCAATGGTGCTGAGGAAAATATACTTGAGGTTAATATAATTTAACAATTTTAATATTAAGGAAGCTTGTGGAATCAAGTTTACAGGATTCAATGTTATAGGCATCACACGGATTCATTACTCAGCATCCATGGGCGAAAGAAGTGAGAGCCTTTATTAATTTAGAAGCTTGTGGCGCTGGAGGCAGGGAACTTTTGTTTCAAGCTGGACCAGGAAATCCCTGGATTCTTGAGGTAGGGTGAACCAAAATTAACAGTATTGACGAATAACTTCCATTTTGAGGTTTGTTTCATGTTTAACATTTTTCATCAGGTATATTCGCAGACTGTACCTTATCCTTATGCATCCTCTCTTGCTCAGGAAATATTCCAAAGTGGAATAGTCCCCGGCGATACGGACTTCCGAATTTTCAGGGACTTTGGAAAAGTATCGGGTAATAATAAAATTAGATAATTTGTTTTACCTAATAGTTGCAGGACTCAGACTCATAGAATAATTAATTTTTAATATTTTAAATTCATCTATTCTTTATTTCCTAAGCTGTGAATTGCAAATTTTCGACTATTTGAAGAAAAATCTTTCTAAATAGTACCACTTTCATTTGTAACACTTACTAGTTCAACATTTAAAAATCAAAAACGACAAAAATCAAATAATTACAAATTCGGTTATTATTAAAAAGTGATCAAATTCATATTTATCAATCGTACTGTTTCAAAGTATAATTTCAATTGTCGATCTATTTTAAATTAGATATCAATAAAAAATTAATTACATATTAAATTGAAAGAGTTTTAAAATCAGCAGTTTTATTTAATCACATTCAAAAGTATAAAATATCAAATTGGAAGCGTTCACAAATAAAAAAGCTTTGAATTGAATAGTTTAAATTAGAAATCCTTCTCAACTAATAAGAAATCAAATAGAAAAGATACATCTTTGGAAAAGAATAAAGTTGAAATTAAACGGAACAGAAAATTAAAATTTTTCGACTTCGCAAGAAATTAAATATACAAAAAAAAAACTAGATCCGAGAAATTATTTCAAACTGCAAAAAACCTTTAAATTAACAAAAAACATTTATTTATTCAACTCTGTCATGCATAAATTACTTAAAGTTTTTTTCTGAAATTTTAAACCTCATACCAAAAAAAAACTCATAACAAAAAAAGGAATGGTTGATCCTTAAAAAAAAAGTTTTAAATTTCAAATCAAAAACAGTTACATTCAACCAAAAAAGGGAAAAAGTCAAATTTTCAACCAAATAGTTCACTCCTCAACTGAAACATACTGATTTTCAAGTAAACAATTGCATTTTAAACCAAAAGGTGATTTTTCTGCAAAATAGTTGAATTTGTAACCAAAAAGATGAATTTTCAACAAAGAAGATTACTTTTTTACCAACAAAGGTGAATTCTCAACAAAATACGTACATTTTTAACTAGATATGTAGTTGAATTTTCAATCGACAAGATTAATTTTCTGCTAGAAAAGATGAATTTTTAACGAAACATACATTTAGAACAAAATTTTCAACAAAGAAGATTAATTTTCTACCAAGCAGACAAATTTTAAACAAATTACATACATTTTCAACTAAATAGTTTGAACAATGGATGTGAATTTAGCATAAATTCTATTTGATTAATTTTTAATTAAAATGTTTTTGGTTTCTAAGAATTTTCAACTAAAAAGTTGAATTTTCAAACTAAAAAAGATGACTTTTTAACCAAAAATACATTTTCAACAAAATAGTTGAATTTTCAACAAAGAAGATTAATTTTCTTTCAAACAGACGAATTTTAAACAAATTACCAAAATTTCCAACTAAATAGTTTGAACAATGTATGTGCTTTTAGTCTAAATTCTGTTTGATTAATATTTAGTTAAAATGTTTTTGGTTTCTACAAATTTTTAACTAAATAGTTGAATTTTCAAACTAAAAAAGATGTCTTTTTAACAAAATACGTACATTTTTACAAAATCGTTGAATTTTCAACAAAGAAGATTAATTTTCTACCAAACAGAGGAATTTTGAACGAATTACATATATTTTCAACCAAATAGTTTGAAAAATGGATGTGATTTTAGTCTAAATTCTATTTGATTAATTTCTAGTTAAAATTTTTTTGGTTTCTAAAAATGTTCAACTGAATAGTTGTATTTTCAAACTAAAAAAGATGATTTTTCAACCAAAAATAGAGTAGTTAAATTTTCATTTCAGAGAATTATCTTTTAATAAGAAAAAGAATTTTCTAAACAACGCTTACCACATAGTTGAATTTTGTACCAAATTGTTGAATTCTCATAGCAAAAAGACGAATTTACTACAAAACAATTGAATTGCCAACAAAATAATTAGATTTTCAGTTAAAAAGATTAATTTTCAAGAGAACAAAAAAAACGAAGTTGCAACTAAAATTATGAATCATCATCCAAAAAATAAGCTTTTAAGAAATTAGTTCAACTTTTAATGAAGTATGTGAATTTTCAAACTGAAAGGATGAATTTTCAACGAAAAATTTAATAGTTGAAAATGACAAAATAAAATTTTTTCGACTTCGCAAGAAGTTAAATTAAAATAAAAACAAATTCATTTGTGTCAATATATAATTGAAAAATCAATAGGATTTTATGATAGAAGAAAATTCAAGTTACTACGTATATTATTATTTTATGTAAAGTGTTCGATATAATTTTCTCTGTTAAAAACATAAATTATTATCAAATGGAGTTCTCTATCTGAAACTTTTACACTGAATTCTTAAAGAAAGGCATTTCTTGAAATTGTAAGCAACTTATATCACTTATAAAGGATTCTAGTCGATCTGAGACCTGCGTGATTTTTATTATAAGTTTATTATTTTTAAAAATTCATTACACTATTTTGCTACAATTTTTCAAAATTTATGCCGTTTTTGATACTATGTTTGATCTCTGAAGTGAGTCCGAGCCCTGTAATTTGAATATAACTTGTACCGAGGTGTATCTTCATTTTATACGAACAAGGAGAGGTTTAGACATGTGCGTCGTGATTCGACTGGGGCTTTACAGGGTGAAAGTACATCAAAATCCATTAGGTGCGTATTTTTTCTTTTGATCCAACGGGCCTTAGTTTCGAAGATTTCGAGGTTTGAGTATTTGCACTCAAGCACTAGACTCGAGTTTCAAGTCGCATCGGCGACGCACATATCACGACCTCTCATTGTAAGTAGCTGTTACTAATTTTGAAATAGTTGAAATTCTTATTATTAAATTGAATTATTCCAGGTCTTGATTTTGCTTGGTCGACGAATGGATACGTCTATCACACACGTTTCGACACAGTAAACCAAATACCATTGGGTTCTCTTCAGAGAACCGGAGATAACATTCTCGCTTTGTCTCGTGGAATAGCTTCGAGTCCCTATTTACCTGACTCTGATTCTCAAAGATCGGACGGAAGTATCGTTTTCTTCGATTTTCTGGGCGCATTTGTTATTCGATGGCCACCATATGTGGCGACTATTGTAAACATTATTGGTATTTTAATAGGAATTTATTCCATTTTCCTAAATATGGAATACGCACGAAAAGGTGTGATGATTATTTCTAAAGTTTAATTACTTGTTCTCTGTTTATTGAGTGTTTATTTAATCAAAGTTGAATTCACTTGACAGAGGTAAAAAGCTCAATGTACGTAAGGCAACTAATGATGTGCGTCGCAACTGTGATATGTTCTTGGCTTATTTCGATGATCTCAGCTTCGATGATAGCCTTGGTACTAACAAAACTGGGAAAAGTCATGAGCTGGTATGCGAGACCAGCTTGGTTATTTTTCCTTTACGTTTGCCCCATCGTCACTGTTTCGATGACTTTTCTACTTTATATGGGAAAAAGACAACGACGGGTTAGTTCAGTAGTTTCAATATAGATTTACATTTAATTTCTGATTGTAATTTTAATTTAAATTGTGAATGTAATTATAAATTTCATTTGTAGGATATTGCTTCTCCTTGGGTTTTGTATCAACTTTACTGTGATGCTTACAGTATAATTTGGATGTCGGTCCTCTGTTTGTGCGTAATACTGGAAATTCGTTCAGGTTTTATACCCTTGCATTGGGTAATATTTCCAGCGATTGGAAATGTAATACGATACAATTTCCTTGATAAGTGGAGAGGTAAGCAAATTAATTTCTCGTAATTAAAGTGCCTAATGTACAGAAGAGTCTAAAAAGGCCATGGTGGTTTAGCATTTTTTTTTAATTACATAACACGTCTATTTTCACTTGTATTATCTTTTTTTTTTTTGCTTTTCAACTTTGCTATCGAAAAATCTAGTAATGAAAATGGGAAAAAGGCGGCAAATCTGAGAGTGTACTATGGCGGCCTGAAACCTAAATTCCACATTGAATTCAAATTGTAACCAGGCCTCATACTCACCACACTATTCACACTATTTAACAGTTTTTTTTAACAATGCCAATTTTTTGCTACTGTTTCGAAAAAGCGTTCATAATTAAAAATCTCTGAATTGAATAGTTCAAATTAAAAATCCTTCTCAATTAATAAGAAATCAAATAAAAAAGATCCAAGTTTCGAAAATAATCAAGTTGAAATTAAACGGAACAGAAAATAAAAAATTTTTGACTTTCCAAGAAATTAAATTTACAAGAAAAAATTAGATCCTAGAAATTATTCCAAACTGAAAAAACCTTAAAATTAACACACAAAAAATTATTCAGTCAACTCTGCCGTACATAAAATACGTAAAGTTTTTTTTTCTCTGAAATTTTGAACCTCTTACTCCCCTTTGTTGGGTTCCGTAAGTTTTGCCCCCCCCCCCCCTCTATCTTACGTAATTTATGCCGACTAAATTTTTATCGTGAATTTATTTAGGGGTCATCTAAAAGTATCGTTGTACGATTTGGGGGGGGGGTCTTGTTTTTTTATGAATCAACAAAGTAGTTCAACTTTCAACCAAGTAGTTGAATTTTTAACGAAAAAATATGAATTTTCAACTACAAATGTATTAGTTCATATTTCAACCGAAACAGATTAATTCTTAACTAAACAGTTGAATTTTTAACCAAAAATATGAGCTTTCTACAAAACAGTTGAATTTTCAACTAAATTGTTTGAGCAGCGGATGTGATTTCAGTCTAAATTTTACTTGATTAATCTTTAGTTTAAATTTGTTTAGTCTCTAAAAACTGAAAAAGATGGATTTTTAACCAGAAATAGAGTAGTTAAATTTTGATTTCAGAGAATTAATTTTCCATACAAAAAAAAGATTTAATTTTGTACCAAATAGTTGAATTTTATATCAAATTGTTGATTTTTTATGCCAAACAGACGAATTTTCTACAAAAAAGTGAAATTTTTAACCCGAGAATATGAAATTTCACCAAAAAGGTTAATTTTTAACCAGTCATTTGAATTTTCAAGAAAATAGTTAAATTTCCAGTTTATAAAATTAATTTTCAACAAAATAAAAAAAAAATTGAATTTTTAGCCCAAATTATGAATCTTGATCAAAAAAATTAACCTACTTAATAAAGTAGTTCAACTTTTAATCAAGGAGTTGAATTGTCAACCTAAAAAGATGAATGTTCTACATACAAAATAGTTGAATTATCAACAAACAAACATTTTAGTCAAGGAAGAAAGAGAAGTTCAATCAAATTGTTGAATTTTCTATCCAAGAAGACGATTTTTCAACAAAGTAGTTGAATTTTCAACCAAGAAGTATGAATTTTCAACAAGATTGTTGAATTTTCAAGAAAATAATTCAATTTTGAACTAAATAGTAACATTTTCAATAGAAAATATGAATTCTTAACTAAAGAATAGCATTTTAAATAAACATCGAAGTTCATTTTTAATACTTTAAAAATATTAGGTTAGAATAGTGGAAATTTTGCTTAAAAGATAAAGTTAATTTCCCATTGTAATAAGTTTAATACTTTCAAATTTTATGAGACTATTCTGGAACTGTTTTTTTTCAAATTTGCGACATTTTTTATTTTATTTTTGATCTCTAAAATGAGTTTGTGGCCTGTGTAACTCACAAGAGGAATTTTCCTTATATTGATATTTTGTGTTGTATCTTTCAGGTTGGAAATGGCTGTGCTTTAAATTGGGAATATTATGTATACCGTATGTACAGTCGTTTTATTTAGTTCTCGGTGCACTTTACTTATTTGTTCCAATTATGGGACGAGCTGGTGCTGGAATCAACTCTGAAGTCGTGATTGCTAACATGGTTTCTCTGACATTCTGCCTATTATTGAGCTTCGTGGTAATGTTAATTTATTCAGAATTTAAGTTTGACATTTTATAGATCTATGGTGCTCATGATTTAATTTACTAATTAATATTGGGAATAATTCAATTGTATTTTAGATTCCAATAGTTCTTTTGATAAGAAATGCAGAAAGAGTTCTCAGCGTTCTAATTGGGATATTTTTATTATCGATTGGAATACTAATTTTGACGCCTCTTGGATTCCCGTATAGTGGAGATCCAATGTCACCAGCGGCTCAGCGGTTTATGATTATGGTAAAGTACACAAGCTCTTTTTATTTAAAATTCTGTGTTATTTATTAGGAGGATTTAATTTACTAGAAAACAAGCACGTGCGATATGCGCGCGATTATTATTTTTTGCTGTCTCACGAAACTTTTAAACTAAAATATAAATTTAATATTAATACAAAATTTGTGTATCTCATAGTATCTTATATTAAAAATAATACAAATGAAATGCAAGGGCAATAAGGTAAGGTTGGTACCTGAACCAAAAAATGTTTTAATTTTAAATCAAAAACTTTAATTTAACTCAAAAAGTCGAATCTTTAGAATAATAGCCGAATCCTAAACAAAAACCGATTAATTTTCAACCAAACAGTTGCACTTTTAACCAAAAAAGATGAAATGTCGGACAAAAAATTAATTTTCCACCAAAAAAAGCCAGTTTTCCAGCAAATACATGAATATTCAACTAAATAGTTGATTTTTCAACCAATAAAGCTTAATATTCAACAAAAAATGGAAAAGATGAATTTTCAGTTTAAAAAATTAATGTTCCATCGTACAGTTGATTCTCCAACAAAAAAAAAGGAATTTTTCACAAAGTAGTTAAAGTTTCAACCAAGTGATAAATTCTTAACCAAAAAAGATGAACATTTTACCAAAAAGATTAATTTTTCACCAAAAAGATGAATTGTCAACTAAATTTTTCCGTCAAAAGGTTGAATTTCAAACAAGAAGACAACAAATTTTCAACAAACTAGTTCAATTTTAAACCAAAGAGGTCAATTTTCAAGTAAAATGATGAATTAAAAAAAAAAGAATTTTTAATTAAAAACGATAAATTCTCAACAAAAAATAGAATAGTAACATTTTTAGTTAAAAAATTAATTTCTAACGAAGAAAAACTATCTTTAAACTAAAATCATGATTTTAGAAAAAAATGAATTTTCAACAGACTATAGTTCAACTTTCAACCAAGTACTCGAATTTGAAACAAAAAAGATGAATTCTCAACGGAAATTGAAAAAAAACAACACACAATTTTCAACCGAAAGGATGAATTTTCTACTAAACTCGTGATTCTTCTTATTAAAAATTAATTTTTAACAAATCAGTTCAAATTTCAACCATGTAGGGGAGACCACCCTACAGTAGATAATGATCCTACAGTAGATAATTATTGATTACAAATACTAATGGGTGTTAAATAATTAATTAAATGTAATTAATAGTTAAGACACGATACGCGTTATTATATAAAAAATAGAATTAATTATTTTACTTATATTTGTGCTTATAATTAAGGTTTATTGTAGGATCATTATCTACTGTAGGGTCGTCTCTCCTACTTGAATTTTTGACCAAAAAAGATAAATTTTTCTCAAAAAATATAAAAGTTGATATTTTAACCAAAAAATGTTTTAATTTTTAATAAAAAATAGTTAAATTCGACCAAAGAAGACGAATTTTTAACAAAATAGTTGAATTTTTAAACAAGAAAGAATTTTCAGTAAATAAAGGAAAAATGTGAAGCAAATTGTTCAATTTTCAAGTCAAAAAGACGAGTTAACTACAAAACAGTTGAATTTTCAATTCAAAGATATAAATAATTTGTTTCTCAACTTGACAAACCGAAAATTAAAAAAAATGAATATTTTATTTATTTTCAACACGAAAATATGAATTTTCTACAAAAATAGTGAAATTTTCAATCCATAAAGACTATATTTCAAGAAAATATAACAAAATATAATGTAACAAAACAAAGATAGTAAATCCTCCTTTACATCTAAAATTTTTTTTGTTTAAAGTAAACGTTTTCCAATGTATAATGCCAAAATAACATGAAACTGTTGAAAAATTGTGAATCTTCTTTGAAATCTAAAATTTCTTTAATTTTTTTCAATTTTTGTTTAAAATAACCGATTTTCTGTGAAAAATGTGAATATAACCTGAAACTGTTCAAAAATTGAAAAACGTAAAAAAATTTGTTGACAAAATTTTAATCTTTGAAATATAATAATTAATTATTATAATATAAAATTTAATTAAACAATTTTTTAAATTAAATTAATAAATTAAAAAATTGTATGATCTTCAAAACTTCATGATGTTGTGATAAATTTTTTTGTTATTAAATACTAATTTCCAGCGAAAAGCACTAACATAAATCATGTATAACATTCTTAGTTTGTAGATTTAATTTTAAAAAATTCAAATTGAAGACATAAGGTAGATGTCCCAGTAATCGGGATGGTCCCAGTAATCGTGAGTTTTGAGGTGTAAACGCCAGAATTAAGTATTTTCCACATAAAAATACAATCCTGAAATATTTTTAAGTAAGGTTGAACAATGCTTGCTGTGGAAACCAAATTAGTTTTTTCATACAAATAGTGCACATGGGTAAAAAAAATTGATTTGTATTGCCCGTGGCGATGAATCACGAAACTTGGAAAATAGCTTAACATTTTGGTTAGGAAAGGCGTCTCTTTATTATTATTATTATTATTATTATACCATTAAGCCATTTCCCTTTCGGGGTAGGCGTGACTTGCTCGGTTGGAAAGTAGTGGGATAGGTATATAGGTGTGAGGTAGGTCGTTATATGGTATAGGGTAGATAGGTATATAGGTATATGTGTTATGGTATAGATATTTTAGATTGATCTGGAGTTTTCGTGTTATTTATTCAAATAACACGTTCACTCCGCAACACTGCTCCGACCCAGGTTGTTGATCAATCTCTCTAGCGATCACCCCAAGTGAGGAGCCTCACAGAATTGTTATGTATGGTTCCCCACTTGGGCCCATTAGTATCCAAGGTCTTTGTTTCAGGCATCATTCACTCTATTGTCACTCTGCTTATAAACTATTTGTCGCCACACATTTCTGTCCTGGCATACTACTCTAGCTTCATTTACGTCCATGCATTTCTTCATGCAAGCTCTTCTGTTCCTATGACTTCTTATGTCTCTTCGGATCAATGTCTCATTTACAGATTCTAACCATTCTTTCGGCGATCTACCTCTGGACATTCTGCCATTTACTTTACCTTTATATACTTGCTTCGTCAGTCGTTCATTTTTCATTCTTTCAAGATGTCCGAACCATCTTAACTGATTTCTTTCCCATATGTCAACTAGCGTGTCTCCTGTACCACATTCTTTGAGGATTATCTCGTTTCGGACTTTGTCCATTAGTGTTTTTCCGCATATTATGCGCAGAGGTTTCATGCCGATCGCGTTGATTTTACTCCTGTCCTTTTCTTGACAGGTCCATGCCTCGCTACCGTATAGTACAGTTGGTACGAATATGGAATTATGTATGGCCATTTTAGCTTTTTTTGATATGTTTTTATTCGTGAGGATGGATCCTGCTCTACCGATAACCTGCTTACCCTTATTTATGCGCCTATCTAATTCCCCATCTATTTTTCCGTCGCTAGTGAATAGACTACCTAGATATACGTACTTGTCAACTTGTTCTAATCTTACATCATTTAGGACAATGTTGCATATTGTTTTCTCACTTTTTCCCTCAAAAACCATGACTTTCGTTTTATTCTCGTTAATTTTGAGGTCCATGTTCTTCATGCTTGTGTTAAGTTTATTCAACATTCTTTGCAAGTCTTCGACTGATTCTGCCATAACAATCTTGTCATCTGCGAAAGCCAACCCACGTACTTTGACGGTTTCGAGATCTATACCTTTTTCGTTGAAGAGGGCAGTTCTTAGACACTTATCCATGAATATGATAAATAGCCACGAGGACATAACGCATCCTTGTTTCACGCCTTGCATAATATCGAACCAGTCACTCAGTTTCCCATTTACCCTTACACTTGCTTTACTACCCGTATATATTGTTTTTATTGCTTGTAGGAGCCCTCCATTCACTCCATACTCTTTAAGGACTTCCCAAAGTTTACTTCTATTTACCGTGTCGAAAGCTTTTTCTAGGTCAATAAATGCACAGAAAACTTTCTTTCCTACTCTCAAGCTTTTTTCTGTGATCTGTCTTAGGCTAAATATCTGATCTGTACATGATCTTCCTGGCATAAATCCACTTTGGACTTCCCATATCTTCTCTTCTGTAATTTCCATTACCCTACGAATAAGTATTTTTGAGTATATTTTACCTACGGTACTTAGTAGGCTGATACCTCTGTAATTACTGCAGTTGCTTTTATCTCCCTTTTTATATATTGGTACAATAATCGCCTTTCTCCAATCGTCTGGCACTTCTCCTGTCTCGAAACATAAATTTATCAATTCGCACAACCTGTGAGGTATGTACTCGCCACCGTATTTAAGCATTTCAGCGCTAATACTGTCTAAACCAGCAGCCTTACCGTTTTTCAAGTTCTTAATTATATCTCTGACCTCAGTGACACTGACTTTTTCAATTGGGTTTTCTAATGCATTATGTTCAATGTCGTAGTTTTGTTGCCCTATATCTTCACCTCCTAATAGTTATTTAAAAGAATCTTTTAAAGCGTCTACTATCCCGTCTATATCATATAGCATTTCACCTTTGCTGTTTCTCATGCTAAAAAACTCTGTACTTTTACTTCCCTTCATCTCTTTAAATAATAGTTTCATAATTCCTTCAAAGCAGTTTTTTATTTTGTTCTCTTCTTCTGTTCTGGTTTTCTCTTTACTCTCTTTGACTAGACGTTTAATTTTCCTCTTTTTGTGTCTGTAATCATTTTTGAGTCTATTTCTCTCCTCATCGCTAAGACCTATCATGTTCAACGTTCTTTTGTCCGCTTCTTTCTTTTCTTGTTGGGCTGCCGCAATTTCATCGTTCCACCACGCATCGCCAGACTTTTTTCCTACCCTCGCCATACCACACACTTCAATCGCAGTTTCAACAATGGTATCCCGCAATAAAGCCCACGCACCTTCTACATCTTTGTTCCTTTCAAGCGACTCCCAAATTGCCTTATCTATGCGTTCGTTTATCTTATTCTGAAAATCTATTCGTAATTCCGGTTTCTGTAAATTTTCGACCTTGATTCGCGTTTGTTTCGTTTGTTTGGTTCTCTTTCTTCTCCACCCCCGCCCTAAGTTCATCCTGGAGACTAAAAGGTAATGATCAGTATTGCATTCGGCCCCCCTCATGACTCTTGTATCTGTAACTAGTTCTCTTAGTCTTTCATCTGCAATAACGAAGTCAATTATACTGCGGTTATTTCCTTTACACCAGGTGTAAGTATGGATCATTTTATGTCGAAACCAGGTATTTGTAATAAATAGGTCCTTCTCTAAGCATAAGCTAACTAATTTTTCCCCGTTATAATTTTTTCTTGTTGGATCCCCAAAATTACCTAGTACCCCTCCTGTATCTGTATCCTGACGTTGGACGCCGACCCATCCGTTCATATCTCCTAACAAAATTATTCTTTCACCTTGGTCGCAAGTACTTATTGTATCATTTAAAGTGTCCCAGAAGGCGTCCTTAACTTCCCTCGAATCGCTATCAACTGGTGCGTAGCACGCTATGATAAATAATCTTCTGATTCCTACCTTCATTCTAGCCCATAGCAATCTGGGTGATACAAAATTATGCTCTATGAGATGCTGTCTTGCTTTTTCATTCATAATTAAACCGACCCCTTGACTACGATGTGATTCGCTATCTACTCCTGACCATATTTCACAACCGCCTTCCAACACCCCATTTTCTATTTTTATAAATTCGCGACCCTTTTTCTTCATCTCAGGTACACAAAGAATGTCTAGTTTCCTTATGTGCATAGTTTCTCGTAGTTCTCTTATCTTAAGATCATTCACTCCTCTAGCATTCCAAACACCCAGTCTCCATTCATCGCCCGAAACACGACCTTTACGTTTACCGTGTGCATGCCTTTGGTCAATCCGAGTTTCAGTCCTTTCCGAGGCTACTTTATTGTTTGTATTATTCATGTTTAGATTGTACTCCCAACTATCACCTGTATGCGCGAGATTTGTTTTGCGAGTCGAAATCATGTCCGAATTAAGCAGTGATTTGTCTCATGGTGGAGTCAATCTGTAACGTTAGTCCCACCAAAACTTCTGTTACTGGGGTAGAGGGGGGGCGGGGGGATAAGGACATGAGAAAGGAAGCCGAGAGTCTCAATAGGTGGGTGATTTATGCTGATAAGGTCACCAGCCTTAAGCAGCGTTCTATTAGATAGGAGTTGATATGTTCCCGTTTGCCGATTGCCGGCCGACCTCTAAAACACGAGCCATTTTACTATGTCAAGAAATTAGTTTATCGGGACGAAAATAATTTTTTTGTAATAAAAAATAATTTTTGTTTCATAAAATAAAGTAAAATCTTAATTTAGTACCTTCTCGTTCAAGAAATATCGGTTACGATTATAGGGACATTTCAAATGCATAGTTGCTCGAGTAATCGTGACCTGTCACGAAGACTAGGACGACTCTGTCAAAATTTTATTTCCATATTTCGTTACAAATAATAATTTAATTAATTTCAAAAAGGTATGAAATGAAAACGGAGAACTGACTTATTACTGTGAGTAGTAATCGTAATATAAATTAGTGCTTAAAACTGAAAAAAGGTGATGTAAAATATTTGAATGAGTTTAGAGATCTCATTATCAATTTTTGAGTTTATTATCGTTTTTCGGTGAAGTTAATATTTATTAAGTAATTTTTCATTATATAACATTAATCTATACTGCATTATATGAAGAAAAATGTGTAATAGATATATAATTATTGATAGTTTTAATATTGTTACAACGTAAACAGAAAATAACCTCATTTTTTTAGTCACTGCATTTGATCAAATTTCGTGTGCTACATCTAGTTACTTAAAATGTTAATGATTTTTAATTAAAATATTCAGTATTATAAAAGAGTTTCAGCATTGTCGTTATTGCTTATCGTGATAAAAATTCTAATAAATATTTATCTCGAATTATTTTTGTGACCACTTTATTTCTTATGAATAAAATATTAATTTTATTCGATAATATTTTTAACTGAAATAAGAACTAAACATTTTAAGAGAAAATTCATTTTCATTATGATTAATTTTCATAGAGTCCATCAGACTTATCTGAACTATCAGAAGATTCGATTTTGAGGTTGTTTCGACGGCTTTCATCACAGAGGTCTCAATCAATATAAAACTAACAATACATCTTTCATTTCATTAAAGTATAGTAAAAAAAAATACACTTAAAATACACCTCCAAATTGCTAAAAACTGATTTCAAGAAAACTTAACCTTTTTCACGAAGACTGGGACAACAACTCACGATTACTAGTACATGACAGATTTGGAAATCACGATAACTGGGACATCGGTGCTTTTTTACTTTTAATTATTTATAAATAAAAAGTAATATTAAATATAATGTAAGAACAATTTTTATAATATTCTAGGATGTTTGATGCTTCAATCAGTACCAATCATTTTTCAAATAATCCTACAAAAACAATTTTCTAAATATTTGAAGTCGATGAAATCTCTTATGGTCACGATTACTAGGACGTTTACCTTAAAACAATTTTAAGTAATGAAAACCCGATCAGGTTTTCAACGACAATGATTGCGAGATTTTTTAGACTTATCGTTACACCACTTTTTTGAGATAGGATCGATTTAATTTATTTGTTGCAGCACACCCAAAGGCAGTATTACAATGCAAACGGAACTCTGCGATATTCAGGGGCTGGCTATTGGCTAGTTGACCTGGACATGAATAGTCCTCATAGTGTAGAAGCTTTCGTACCTGAAATAGGTGCTGCGACTCCAACTATTAAAGACTGTAAGGAAGAACTGTATTGCGGGTTACCGTACCTTTTACCAGTCACAACATTCTTGTGGTAAAATAATCCTTTCTATCTTTTATAATTAATCTAATTTCTTCAAATAAATTTTATATGTCCAACGTGTTTATATTTCTCCCCAAATTAGGAAAACTAGTTGGATTCCAGGACCTGCGCCTTTGATAACTATTCCGACTAAACTTGAATTGCTAGAGAAAAGGACAAAGGGAAATGCACTTTCTTACACATTTAATGTCACCGGTAAATTTACATTCTTAATTCTCTGTTATTTGGTTTCACTGGAACATTTGAGAAGTTAATTAATCAAATAATTTCCAGGGCCTGATCATATAAGTATGACTTTCTCACCATATAAAGGAATTAAGCTACAAAGTTGGTCAGTCTTGAAAGAAAAACCATTACTAGGGCCTAAGTGGAACGAGAGGGATACTTACTTCGTTTATTTCGCATGTGCCTCAAATTGTTCTCCCTTCTCATTTTCTATGGAATTTATCGTAAGTGCTTGCATTTTTCTATCAGAGACAACTTTGTAAATAAATAGGCCAGCCAGTAAAGAAAATTGATTCACTAAAAGTCCAAAAGTTTTCAAATTTTGTGGATTGATAAATTATATTGCAAAAACAATAAATCTCATTTTGCAGCCCTCTCCGAGGTCCAGAACATATTAAAAATATTAAAACCCTGATATTATGCACAACTATTATAATAAAATTCAAAAACTTTTGCAAACTTAATGCGATTTTTTTAGGTATATCACAATTTATTAGATTTGCAACCATGTCAGAGATACGGAACATAGCAATTTTGTAATAATCAATGTTTTCATCAATAGCTTGAAGGAGAAAATTGCAAAAGTACTGCAAATTGGCAGGAAAGTTTTAAACATTATCTCGAAGAGCTATGCAAATTTGCAACCTTTTTAGTTGCACGTAAAATACTTTTTTCTGTATGAAGAGCGTATAAATTTGCATTTAAAACGTATCACTATTACGAAAATTGCAATAGTTTTAAAAACAGGTTGCAGATGCTTCAAATAATTTCCCGCATCTCATACTAATTTGGCAACCCCACAGCTGATACGGAACCTTTTGAAATTAACAATAATTAAGATTTGACATTTTCATATACCATCGAAATTTGCAAAAGTTTTGCAAATTGTCAAACCATTTTAATTATTTTTTCTAATGTTATTATGAATTTGCTTTGAAAGAGTATTGTCATATTTTCATTTGGAGATTATTATGTGTAGCAAAGTTTGGAACCTGTTCATAATAACCTGTTCGAACCTGTTCGATGTCATAATACTTTGAATATCATTCATTCAAAATTCGGCTCTCATCATATCAATAAAAAAATGTCTATTACAGTTTTGATAGGATCTTTTGTGTTCTTTTCATTTATCATAAGCATTATTTTAACAATTAAGTATTTCATAGAATAAAAAATGTGAATTGAAGTTAAAAAATGGACTGGTTTCAAGAGTAAAATCTAGACGCACAAAAATGTTTGTTTCATCGAAATAAAGGTTGATTTAAAAAAATGGTGTATTTCAATCGAACAAATTTTGTTTGAATCAAAGATAGATTTGCTTAAATATAACAAATATTTTTTTACCCAACATCAATTTGTTTTCAGTACGCTACTGTAGGGAGGTCTCCTCTATGTAATTCAGTAATAAATTATGTTAACTTAATCTGAAAAATTTAAGAAATCTGACCTGAACTAACCGGGAAATGGCCTTGAATTTCAAATCGTTCTAGAAATCACCACCCTTTTCAAAACGAGATAAAAATGAGCTCGAGTTAGTTAACCAGCTTCCCACACCGAACAGTTCTAATTATACGTATACATCGAAAATGCTTATCAAAATAGGAAATTAAAAATTCCAATCAAATGATGCAAAATATGAAAAAAAGTAAGTTAGTTTGCACAATTTGCAAAACTTTTGCAATTTTTGATGGTGTATAAAAATGTCAAATCTTAATAGTTATTAATTTCAAAAGGTTCCGTATGAGCTGTGGGGCTGAAAATTTGTAATTATATTACAAAAAATGTTTCAAACCGTTTTTGCAATTTGCAACATTTTTGTAATTGTTTTATGGTATATAAAAAAATGTAAAATCTTAATTACTGTTAATTTCCAAACGTTTCGTATGAGCTGTGTGGTTGCAAAATTAGTATGAGATGCGGCAATTCATTTGAAGTATTTGAAACCTGTTTTTAAAACTTTTGCCATTTTTGTTATAATGATATGCTGTAAATGAAAATGTATACGCTCTACACACAGAGAAACAATATTTTCCGTGCAACGAAAAAAGTTGCAAATGTGCATAGCTCTTCGAGACATGTTTTTGAACATGTTCAGGATCTCGGAGAGGGTTGAAAAATGAAATTTACTGTGTTTGCAATCCAATTAATCAATTCAACAAATTTGAAGACTTTTGGACTTGTAGTTAAATTTTCGATTTTTCATGTCTTCATTGACTGGCCGGACAGTATAATAAATATAGAGCTCGGACTCACGCCACTATTTGCACTATTTAAATTTTAATAGAATAATGCCACTATTCTCTCGAAATTATCCGCTTATGCCACTATTTATTCACTTTCCCTTTAAAAGTATTTTTGAACTTCTTCGCGAATTTTGCTAAAATAACATTTATACCATCGGAAGTATAGAAATATATACGGGAAAATAGCCCCAAATCAATTAAGAATATTTTTAATTCATCTATTCAAATAATCACAAATTCGATTATTAAAAAATGAACAAATTAATATTTTAGTCGTACTCTTTCAAAGTATAATTTAATATAATTAAAAAATTAATTATGTCAATTTAAAGAAATTCAAAATTAGCAATTTGATTTAATCAAACTCAAGGGTATAAAATATTAAATAGGAACACAAGTAAGCTTAGAATTCATTAATTTAAAATGAATATGTTCCAAATTAAACATTATTTGAATGTGAATAACTGTAAGAATAAACAATGTTAAATAATAGCATTCTTAATATATTAATATAAAAAATTATAAAGTTTTTGGTTTCGAAAGTGATTCAAAATAGAAATCCTTTCCAGTTAATGAGATTTCAAAAAGAAAAGTGAAAATGGAGAAGAAAAGTGAAATTTTCCAAATGATTAAAATTACTACAAACTGAAAAAACCTTCAAATTAACAAAATTTGTTAATTCAGGAAACTCAAATTAAAAATACATGTGAATTATTAACTTGTTTTATTTGAAAATAATGCTAGTTGACGACTTAAAACTTTTAGATAGCAATGCTTTAGACGTGGATCGATCCTTCAATTGAAGAATTATTGGAAGCTTATTTATTTTTAAATAATCCAAAGTATGTAGAAATTCATGGGATCTGAAAACGCTTCCAAAAAAAATTTATTTTTATATTAGCTTTGCAGGGTGCGTAGTAACTCGGGAAATCTGTGTTCATAAATTTAAATTAGTAAATTTTCGTTTCACGGTCATTGAAATTAAAAAATTCAAACTCTCAAAGCTGAACATTTTTTCATTAAAAGTAATCAAAATTGAATTGCAAATTAAAGCCCTCAAAGTGGAACTTTTTTGAATTTTAAACTCTGAACATTGAAACTTAACAATTTTTTTATTCAAACGCTCCATAATTTGCACGTATAAAATGGAAGCTGTCAAAATTATGAACAATTTTAAATTAAATGCCGTTAAATCACAAAATTTGAAATTTTAAACTTTTATAAATTGAACTATTGAAAGACTTCTGGTTAGAAATATAAGTCCACGTTATCATTTTCAATGCTCTAAATTGAAGAATGAATTCATCACTTTCTAAATATTGAAAGTTATATTACTTTAAAGCAATTTTAAGTTAAAAACATTGAAACGTTCAAATTAGAAGTTAAATTATTTTAATTTTAAGTCGTTTGACACAAATATTTGTTTAATTGTTATTTATACATCAAAATCCAAAAATTTCAGTTACAAATCAAAAACTCAACAAAATGTAACAATTAAAATTCTAACGTTCATGGTTTAAATTCAGTACTCTGAAATTTTACCGTTTTAAAGCTTGCTATTTGAAACCATTTAGTTTTAATTGTTTGGTTTTACATATATGATTTATGATTGTTGATTTTAAATAAACTGTAAAATATTGCTCAATATTGCAAATTCTCCTTTTATTTAATTAAAATGAAATTTAGACTGAAGTATTATTTGAACATACGATTTGAAATGGAATAAAAACATTTAATTATGAATCTATTACTTTGAAATTTAGTTTTGAACAGATTCAGAATTGTCTTTAAAATGAATTTACCAGTTTTTCCAGTCAACATGTATTTCCCATAAGAAAAAAAGACGTTTTTGCAAATCTTATCCAGAATCCTCAATATTATATTAATCGAGTTGAAACTCAACATTTCTCTTCACAATTAGCCATAGAATACGAATAAAATATAACCTCTCAAATATCACCCCCATAAGTCTGTTTTATAGGGTCCCAAAAAAATCCCATAAGTGAAAAAATGGGTTTTGCAAGTTTTTGGCGCTAATTATAATTTTTTTGCTGTTTCTTTCATGCGAATTGTTTCTAATACATGAAATATTACTTTATACTGAAAATTATATATTTTCATAAATTGTTTAAACAATTTATTATTGTTTTTAACCATTTTCTCATAGAATGGAGTTAGAAAGACGCGGTTTTTTCACAAATTTTCCATTTGTTGTCCAATTTTCAATTAGGGGGAAGTGATAGTTCATCAAAGTTAGCAATAGTGATTGTTTAAACAATTTATTATAATTATTAATGATATTATATTTGAATAATGCTAGAAAGATGCGTTTTTTTGTTGAATGTTTGGCTATTTGTTAAATTTTCATTTGGAGTGAAGTAATAATGAATTCAAGTTAACAAAATAATTGTTCAAACAATTTATTATAATTATTATTAATATTATATAATTGGTAGAATGTTGCGGTTTTTTTCTGAAAATTTCAACTGTTTGTTTATTTTTTATTAGGCGTAATTTAATAATTAATTAGGTTCAACAAAAATAATTGTTTAAACAATTTATTATTGTGTATGACTATCTTCGTCTATTCTATATCGATTGCGCCTGATATTTGCGGTTTTCGACAATTTTTATCTTTCTGTCCTTTTTTCACTTAGTGAGGTAATAATTAATTAAAGTTAACAAAAAAGTTGTTTAAACAATTTAATATTGATTTCTGCCTCTTGTGTAACATAGCTTTTTTCTTTAAATTAATTTTTTTCGAAGCGTTAGGAAAAGAGCAAAAATAATTCACTTCAAACAACAATACCATTCGAAAAATCATTTTTGTTGTGGTTGACTTATTATTCGTTCATAAATAAAAAGGCGATGCAAAGTGAAAGATTTTAGAAAGAACCAACACTATCTAGCACTTATATAAAAAAAGATAGTGATAAAGAATATTAAATTGTTCAAATAACTTTTTTGTTAACTTTAATTAATTATTACCTCACTAAGTGAAAAAAGGACAGAAAGGTAAAAGTTTCCGAAAAACCGCACTATCAGGCGCAATTGATATAGATTAAGATAATCATAAACAATAATAATTTGTTTAAATAATTATTTTTGCTAAATCTAATTAATTATCAAGTCACACCTAATAAAAAATAGATAAACAGTTGAAAATTTCAGAAAAAACTGGAACACTCTACCAATTAAGCAAAGAGAATATTATCAACAATGATAATAAATTGTTTAAACAATTATTTTGTTAACTTGAATTCATTATTACTTCACTCCAAATTAAAATTAAACAAAAAGCCAGAAATTTCAAACAAAAACCGCATCTTTCTAGCATTATTCAAATATAATATTATTAATAATCATAATAAATTGCTTAAACAACCTCTATTGTTAACATTGATGAACTATCACTTCCTAATTTTCAGTATGAAGTAATATTTTATGTATTAGAAACAATTCGCATTAAAAAAACGGCAAACAAATCATAATTAGCGCCAAAAACTCGCAAAACCCATTTTTTCACTTATGGGGTTATTCGTATTCTATGGTTAATTGTGAAGAGAAATATCGAGTTTCAACTCGATTGAGATAATATTGAGAATTCTGAATAAGATTTACAAAAACGTCTTTTTTTCTTATGGAAAATACATGTTAAACTTCATGGGGCTTGCGGCACTCGTAAATATCACTTTTTTAAAAACAAAAAAATGGATCTATTTTTGGATGGATTCGAACAAATTTGGGGAGTGTCCCCATAAGAATTCGAAAAAAAATTTTTTGGACTACCCTACTGTAGACACTATTTTTTATTGATCTCTATAGTAAGACTGAGCCCTTTAAATAAAAACAACTTTTCTAGGTGCCAGCTGGACATAAAGGACCATGTATGACAATTTCTCTCTCTGGTCACTTTATGCATGGAGAACACCAAACTTCTTTAAGATTCAAACAATTCTTATCGCAGTTTCCTTCTTGGACTGTAGTTACACCTTGGACTTCGTCTTTAACTTTATGGGAATACTAAAGGTACACATTTGAAGATAATTAGTTGCATAATTAGAATATTCACAAGTTCTTCAAGTAAATTATTAATTACTAATAGAGATAAATTTGCAATTGCAGGGTCTGACTGGTTTAGAAATGGTTTGAGTGGTTAATAATCCGACTCGAATAAGATAAGTTAAATTGAGGTTTGTACTTAGCGAACGAAACTTTTGGAAAATTCGAGCGTTTACGGCAACGTAGCATATCAGTTCACTCAAAAGCTTAGCCTTAGAACCTCAAACCGACAATTTTCGGATGCGTAAGTGATAGAAAAGAACACCAGTTATTAACTAGACCAATTTTCATAATGTGAAGCTAGATATTAAGAAGGAATATAAATATGTAGACAAAGCAAATCACAGTCAAGGCCATAGAATAAACAATAGGTGCCATAATCGAATATGCAGGTACAAAGTAACGGTTTTCGATCTTTATAGGAGCCTACATTTTTATAGGCTATAGAAAAATAGAAGCTGCTTAGACCAGATAATAAAACATTCAGTGAATTGCCAAAATACGAAAATTTTCCAATATTACAGGTAGATTTAATGAATCTAGCTTGCGTAGTTGACGAGCAATTTTCAAATTTGTGAAAATTTAGACACATTTCAATTGGAACTTTAAGCAAATTTTTATTTTTGTTATAACTATTAAAAAATAGTAATTTGAATGGAATTCAGTATCGTTCATGGCACTAGTTTATTTATTGATCTCTGATTTTTTAATAGACTGACAATAGCGGAAACATGGCCTTAAGTTTCGAATATTCTTTCTTAAATGGTTCTCTTGTAGATTTCTCGTTTAATCTATGCAATGTTCTTCAACCTATTTTAAAAGAACAGGCTACAGATAATATTCTTATTACCAAAATCTTAAAATATATTTTACTTAAATGCATTCTAATATAATGCAAATTATTCATACGCTAAATTATAGTTATATTGAAAAAAGTAGGTAAATACTTAGTCTTTAAGGTCGTTAGATTTTTGCGAAGAAATCTTTTTTCTGTCGCCTGTTCTCATAAAATATTTGCTTTAATCATGCTCAGTTTATTCATAGTTTCCGTAAGTGTTCCATTTTTCGTAAGCAACTTATTTGTGATTCTATATACCTAGAAAAATAGTATAAATACCACCGGTTAATCGGTGTTTGCTAAACATTCTTAGAAAGACTTTGACGAAATTAGCATTTAGAAATAATAATCATTTAAAATGAAACAGGTGAGAAAAATTAAATTGGCTTCACTTTGGTTTAATCACGACTTTATTTAAGTTGAAAATTCAATTTTCTTCTGTGAAATAAAAAATTTAATTTTTGTAGATGCCAAAGTAAAGTCACTTTTTTTTCTCAAGACATGCTCAAACTTTAAGTAGAATTTTGTCTATATTTTAGTTTAATTCGCACAAAGTCTGAATATCGATAAATGTATCAATTATGTCATACAAAGTTCAGCTTGAACGCTTGAAAAATCGATAATCATCATAGTGTTCTGCATTTTGCATGCGAGGAAAAAAGTTTGTTGAAAAACTTGTAATGCGATAGCGATTAGTTATCGCTAAACTGTTATTCATGAATAAGCCTAACAGAAAAATTGCCTTGATTCGATATAATCCAGATTTTAGAATCTTACAATTAGAAGACAAGAACTTTCCTAGAAGCGCCACTCTTTTCAGATTGTGATTAACTTTTTCCTTTGAAGTGTTTAAAAACTAGAGTACCTTGACTTATTAAGCTCGTATTTTCACGCAAAGCTTTGCATTGTAGAAATATTTCTACTTCTCTTACTATTTAAGAAATCAAAATTACAAAAATCTTTTGTAATTTCAAATGTTACAAACTAAATTGTCTCTAAAATCAAACTATTTCTTTTTTGAAATTCTTGCTCTCGGCGTAATTATAAAAAGAATAAGCTCAAAGGTTATTATTAATTGTTATTGAATGGTTGTTGTTATTATATGATTATTATAATTAATTATGGGTGGATAGCAATAAATATTATATAATTTCACATTTTAATTCTTTGCCTTTGGTGTTGAAATGATTTGCCCTTGAGTTATTCACATTGTTAAATGGTTTTTTAACAAAAGCTTGAAGCTGATTGTAATTCTGAAGAGCGTTATTCAACGTGTTTGCTAATTTCCTGCTTGTTAGTATATCAAGCGTCAGGCGCGAAAGAACTTCGAAATCGCTCTCCAGAACAGAAATTAAAAGTTCTAAGTAAAATAGGAGAAAAATGTAGTCTCAATTTAATTCGATGAACAAATTCATAAGTAGACATGATTGTAGATTCCAAGTTGATTTTGTCGCAGAAAATTAAGTTGATTTTTCTTTTCTAGAAGTAGAAGAATAAAAAGTGTTTGGGAGTTTTGTAGCCATGGGATATAAATTAGGAGGTAAAACCAGCTTCTGTTTACGATGACCATAAGCGATGATGTTTTACAATCATAAATATATTTCTTTTTCTGGAGAAAATGACGTACTGCTGACATCTTCGTTTCGCCGTTGGTAAAAAATGTGTCAATATTGACGCATCGAAGTACCGTAAGGTGAGATTTCCTGGTCAAAGCAATGCGAGACTCTGGTGTTGTAACATATCTTCGCGCGTAGTCCATTGTCGTTTTTTCTTTGATTCAAATATTGAAAAAATGATAAATTTGTCAAGTTAACTGCAGTGTATCAGTGCCGTTTTTAATGAAAAAGGAAGAAAGAGTATTAAATCTTCATTGAAGTTTTCAGGGGAAAGAAGAAGATTGTAGTTTTAAGTATTGGGGTGAGTCATTGGAGTAATTTTTTCATTGATAACTAAAGACGGAATGTTCTTAAAATTTTTATCATTAGTAATCAATACCGAGAAGATAAATCGTTAAAATGAAGAGTGCTAGTTTTAATGTGAAAATTATTCAAGGTTTAAAAAAAATTGTTTTAATTCTTGTATAAATGGAAATGAAGAAATCTTTTTATATTGATCTCATAAGTCGCTTGTCTTTTTGGTGATAAACGAATCGAGTACCTGGTAATCAAGGCAGAGGGTAATTAATACTTACTTGTAAAACGATGTGTTGACTGCCTTTTCCAGATGGTTTTAATTATCACTTGTGTTTGAACTAGAGATAATTGGCTTTCTTTAATTAAAAGTAAATTAGCACCTCATTGCGAATAATTTATTTAAAAAATTGCAGTCTGTGCTGTTTAAAAATGCACCTCCTCTTTAATTTAAACATTCTTTTAATTGATGTTAAAATATGATTACAGAGTTATATAGATACAATTATTACTGGATATAGTAATTAGTTTTGAATTTGAGGACTTGGTGCCATAATATTAATATTTGTATTGGTTATGTAAAAATATAAATGCAATAATTTATAATTAAGAAGATTTCTTCTCTGATTTTTTCGAAGACTGTAAGTTTTAAGAGTATCCCGTTTTATCCTGAAGGAATTTTGTTCTACCTTTATCTTTGGATTGCGTTCACACAGTATTGCACTGTAGCTGGTTGTTTCTTTATTAACACCTTTCTGGTCGTATAGATGTGACTGACCACTTCATTTACACGACCTACTTCTGTTTCTGAATCTATTTTATTTTTTATTTTTTAGCCCTCTTTTTTATGTCACAGAAATATTTTGTTATTACGAAAACGTCTTGTATAGATAGCCAAAAATTGTCCAAAAATGGGTTTACTGCATAAAATACCTAACAAAATTAAAAATACGTTGTGTTAAAAGGATTTTTCCGAATTCTCACTTTTTAATATAGGAACAAAAGAAACGTTACTTTAAGTTGTAGTTAAAATATTTTCAATTTTCCTCAAAATTTTAGCGTTGTAATAATTTTTTCCGTCCCCTCAGTATCGATATTTCTTGAAATTTCATTTTCATACAAAATAGAAAATTCGAAAGCCAATTTGCAAAAACTTGTGATATTGTCATCTCAAATTTTTTGTCAATTTTCTCCGAATCGATCATTTTTTTGTAGATTAAACTTTTTTTCCAATTTAAATTTTTTTTCGCAATCTGCAGCCGAGCTTCGAAATTGCATAACTTTTTTTAATCAAACTTTTTTGGCCTAGCCTCAGCAGTACTTCAACATGAGAGTAGACTTTTAATTTATTTTTAAATTTTGACTTCGACTCAACATACTGTTTTTTTCGCTATCCGGAAAAGTTCTGTACCACCGGACCCTTAATTTTTTGTTAATTTTCGGTCTCTTTGAGATACAACTTTTTAATTCAAGGAATTTCGAAAATTTTCAAAATGAATAATTTAATTTTTTGTAATTTTGTCAGGGAAAATTGTTTTTTTTTTTTGGGGGGGGGGGGCCCGCCATTTTCAGTCAAGTTTTACAATTTCTCTTTCAGATAATAGCTTAATATAATATTCGCCGAGAAGTAAAATTTTTGAACTTTACAGGTGTCTTATGTGAAGCTAGGAACATTATATAATATACAAAATGTTCTTTCTTTCTGACATGCTTACGTCTGAGTTTCAGCAGAATTTTAGGAACGTATTCAGGGTTCCCCGAAGCCGACGGTTTGTGAAAAGAAAATGTTTATTTTATGTAAAAATCTTTCAAAAATCTAAATCTGAGAGATGTATTTTACTCAAAAGATGTATACTATATACATGCCGAAATAAAAATACACAAACAGCGATTATTAAAAAAAAATTTTATTCACCAAAAGGCCGAAATAGGGGACTTTTTCTATCAGTAAATGTTACAGAGAAGTTATATATTATGCTATCTTTATTTCAACCGAAAATCTTGTGAATTTCGCAGACTGATAAAGTACTTAAATATATCGTATTAATACACGATCGTAAATAAATAAAAATAAAATGCATGTGGAAAGATACAATATTAAAAAAAAAAACATTTATAACTAGTCTTCAATCATCAACATGTTTAAAAAATCAATAGACACCCATGCATTTTGGTAAACTATTCAACTTTCATTTTTACATAAATAATAGCCGACATTGATAAAAATGCATTGAATTTAAAAATCGTATCTTAAAGGGAAATAAAAATATGTAAATAAAAAAAATAGTATCGCGCAATTTTGAGAAATTGAACTTTGCACAATTTTCTAAAAATAATGCAAAAACATCAAACATTAATGCTTCATTAAAATTCATTAAAAACCTAAAATTAGGATCCCTCGGTAAATACATACAAATATATACGTCAATTAATTAAAATAAATGTGTTCCAAATGGTAAAAATTATCATTCAAAGTTTGTAAACCTCGTTACAGTGAATTTTAAAAATATAAAAAATGGAAATAAGTGAAAAATCGTAAAGAATGTCTGTATATACAGTATAATGAAAATGATTATAAACTAAACATTTTTGTCGTTCGAAAAGATTTCGGAATAAATGTTTTAATAATTCATTCCAAAGTTACTTTAACTGAAAGAAATTCCTTAAGAGACCAGCAAAATTCGTATTTATTTATTACGATAAGCCACCCTTTAATCTCAGTTTGTAAATTTTCAACTCTTTAACCGACAAAAATGTTATAAAGAAATAAAATAGTTGACAAAAAAGAAAACTTGAAAGTTCAGATTACTGTTCAGTTGTTAGTTCTAATGTTTCGACTTATAAAAAATCTGGTCGCATACACCTTTCTACTGGTTGGAGGGATAGTATAAAAACGTTTGTCCAAAGCAGGAGGTTTTTATGGTTTTATGTGTGCGTCCTACGTGTTTTGCCTACCGATTAATATTATTCTCCATTGGTTTCATCCTCGCCACTCGAATGCGGTGCCGATGGTAACGATCGTCATTGTTGCGAGTCGCCAAACCCTGCAGGAACTTTCTCTGCAACGGAACACTTCGTTCGTTGGGGTGCTTACTAATAGCCTCTACTTTTTTTTTTTTTGTCAAGTATTGGCTATGAAAACCTGGAAGTCATGAAAGAGTTACGTCAAATAAAATAGTTTAAATAATTTTTACTGGTTCTAAATAATCAGAATATATATCAAATAATTTATTGCCAGTTTTTCCACGAATATTTTATATTTATTTAAAATATAAATATTTTAGAGTAAAAATAAAATGAGACCAATTCCTTCTTTTGGAGGAAGAAATATGATAAGAATGATTTATTTATGTCAATTGTGTAAAGGAATGCTACAATTTCGGATGTTTTCTTTGTTATTGAAATTGATATTAGTCATGTTCCTTGAAAATCAAAGGACTCGTTCTTCCTCATTTCTCAAAAGCCCCCTCAACGTGGGTTCGACTTTCATTCATCAGGTGGAAAAAGGGTCTTTTGTGTCACCAGTTATGTCTATTGTACTCAAAGACTCTAAAAACGGTGATGCTGATGGTTCATAAAACCACACCTGTTTCTTTCTATATATACAT
>CAKNXH010060373.1:188768-200622 GCA_932178445.1 Andricus quercusramuli
ATATAAAAATCTGCGTGTGTGTCAAATTTTATTATTTGATTCTCATTACACAGTAGAAATACTACTTTTATTTAAATAAAATATAATAGCTCTATGGATGATTGCCAAAAAGTTGACCCTATCAATTCCCAGCATTTTTCCACATTTTCATTAATTAATACTTTTTTTCTAAAAAATATCTCAATGAATTATATCCAAAATATATGTCCAAAAATGTCAAAAATATCTGGCAACGCAACTATCCCAAACTGTGAATTTAAAATGAAAAATTGCAAAATAATATTATCAACATTTTAAAATTTCTTGACAATCCCATATATAATTTATTTTTAGTTGAAAAAGATAATCATGTAGAGGGTTTAATATGATTTCAAACATAATTTTAAAGTCTGTTCCATCAGTTTTTTGTCTGCTCATGCGGAATTACTGTTTTATGATAAAATATGAAAATAATGAATCAAACTATTATTCATAATGAGGGCTAGAATTGTACATTTTATAATTACAAAGATATAATTATAGTTGGAAATCAATTGATTAACATTGAATCCGAATGGCAAATTCCTTGCTCTCTTAGTTTTATATTTTCAGTCTATAGGGTTAGACTGAATTAGAAAAAAATATTGGCTTGTTTGTAAAGTTAATTTTTGTTGTTGAAAATTTCATTGTATAAATGGTCAATTTTTTGGCAATCACCCTTATGATGATCTTTCAGGAGGAGGTATTTTCCGGTTTTAAAAATATTCTTTCCTTAAATTATTTAATTCTATAGTAAAATTATGCTAAACTTTTTTTATGAGGTTGAATGAGCCAAAAATTGGGAGAATGAGATCCACAGCCATGGTATAATATTTTATTTAGCTGCTTTGATAAAATCGAATATTTTGTGCCATCTGAGGTGGTTTGAAAGGCGACACATTAGGCATATTAATGTATCTTATAAGATAATGTTCCATCCCTTTGAACCTGGGTAGCCGGCTGAACTTAAATATGCAAATTCCTTCAGGAAATGATAATTTTTTTATCAAACAATACTGTGAAAAAATCATTGATTAAAAAAAACTTTAATCCTTGTTTTATGATGTTACTGCAAGTTTCTTTATCAAGTTAATTCCTTTCTAATAAAATATAAATGTATAAAATATAATGTACGATGCATACAATATTAACTATTTTTATAATCTCAACGTGCGTGATGAGTAAAAAAATTCGATAGTTGAGGAATTTCTTCTTGTAAAACGAATGCGTCTTTAAGAACGCGATCATTGATCGATTCATTGCATTCCTCTTTATTGTGTGCCGGGAATAAACAATGGGCAAGTTAACGACCATTAAAGCTGGAATATACTCTTGAAAAAATTTCATATCCAAATAAATAAAATGAAACAATAATAAAATATAAGTCAAATAGATCAATTGAAATATTGAGAAGTCATTTAATAATCTGTATTTAATATGCAATTTTTGTAAAAAAAACAGCATTTACTTTACAATTTTGATAAAGGAACTTGAAAGGAAAAGGAATTTTATTATTTATATTAACCTAATAAAATATTTTTATTGATGAAATTTATTGAGTGAATGGTTGTTGCTCTCATATTTAGAAGATTCTATAGTAAAATTTCACACAGTTAAAGAGCGATTTCTAACTATTTGGAATTTAAATAATATTAAAAATATTTATTGTGCCCATCATCTCGAAAATTTGGGGGAGCTGGAAAAAGGGATGAACTAGCCATCCCAAATTTTCAGGAGAACTAGCCAAACTGACTGCAAATATTTGACTACTCATTCCGAATTTCGGAAAGACGAGACACTTCGTTCTATATTTGCTCTCGTGAAATCTGTATGGGAATCAGGATGCCTTGTTTACTACCAAATGATTCTGTATTCCGAAACGTGGGTGCTATAAAAGATTCAAAACAATGCTAAAAACGTAACTTCATTTGAATTTCGAGTCCTTAGAATTAAGTGTCGAAAAAGGCAATAACAAAAAATATACATTCTTGGTTATTGTGAAGAAACTTCATTCCTAACTAAAAGGGACAAACGAATTTTAAAATGCTTCATTGAGTAATTATTCAATTAATATCTTTTTTTAATCATTCAGAATTAATTAAATTTGTTTATCTATGCGGTGAATCGATTTGATAGTTTTTCAATTATTCAACTAATAAAAATATTTTCTGGGTTTACCTTAACATTTTTTCTTTAGTTAGGTACGTAATTTCGCGAGAATTTCCTTGATTTTTCCACTATGCGTTCGCATTTTAGGAATATCTCTATAAATGTTAAGTTTCTATACATATATTATAAATTTAGGAAGGTGATAGAATGAATATGATGTCATCGTACCACGTTTGGTATTTGGTACAGGGTTTGCGTGATTCGCATAAGAAATTTGTTACAAGTCGTTGCAAACGACTTACTTCTTTGCCATATCCGGTCAACGCCGCCACCGGAAGTCACGACGTCGAGGGACTCTTCAGTTTGTCGGAGCTTCCAATGTCTCTCTAAAGTCTCTAATTCAGTCGTACGTTAAATTCGACAATTTATGATCCTAAAAATCAAAGACGATGTGAAATTCGTAATTTGGAATAAGTATTTTAAACAAAATCGAAGAAATCAATCTTTCCATTAAACATATTCCTCAAACAGATTTTCAGTAAACATGTAGAAAATCATTCACAAAATGCAATATGAAAATTTATTGTTTGTTAAATATTTATTATAACTGAGAAAAACATTGGATTTTTGAAACTCAGTTGAAAAAAGAAGGAATAATTTACGTTTCTGGCCTATAAAGATTTTGACTTCTTTCACCTTTCGGTTTTATGTAGATTTTGAACAGAGTCTATGGCTTTAAAAACTGTTACATTATAAAGAATTTTAATAACGAATTTTAAGCATATTTCTCCGAATTTTCTATTTTCCATTTCTATTAGCGAACCTGCAGAAAATTTTCCAAAGCCGAAATTTGTGTCACTAAAAGCGAATTTTCGTTCAGAGTTTTTAAAAAAGAAGTTTTAAAGTTTGATTGAAAAACAAACACAGACGAATTTTGCGGAATAAGGAATATTGAATATCATTCATAGAAGAGTCGAGTCTTTGGTCTCATGTGGATGCTTATAGTTTAGTATTTTTTGCCTTTGGTATATCAACAATTTTGATATGGATTTTTAAATTTGATATTCTAGCTTCAATTTTTAAAAACACTACTGTTAATTTCGGGTTCTGTTTTAAAGCACTCATTTCAAATTTCCAAACTTCAGTTGAAATCAGTGTTAGGAACGTCAGACATTTTTCAGACTAAATATGCATTACCAAGTGAAGTTTTGCTCGGTGTTTAAGATTTTTTCTTACGCGTAGGTGAAAATGACAGGTGTATATATGACGTCACATAGGACAAAAGGAAATCGTGCATTGTCTGCTTATAAAAGAATCTGACAAGTCGATTGGTCGGACCAATGGAAGAAGAGATGATATGAGGCATCGCCCCCCCTTAAAATACGTCGCGACGTCCACGTCTTCAGCGGTTCAACGCCTACGCTACCAGTTCTTCGGCGAGTCTCTTCCCTTCAGTCTCGTGGTGACTTTAGTGCTTTTGATAAATTCGTTTCTTCAGAGTCTAATGGGCTATGAATACAAGGCACAACTTCAGTTTCTTCTCACATCTTCACATGAGAAGATATTTTCTTTCAATGTAATTACATATTCTGAAGTTGTTTGGATATTTTCGAGATCAGAACTCGGATAAGAAGAAGTAACACCCTGGATGCAGTGCTTGGATTTACCATTAAGTATTTAAAAAATTAATATTATTCGTCTAAGCATTTTGACAAATAAATACTCTTTACATGATAAAAGAAGATTAGATTCAATTACTATTGTGTTTCAATTCATGAAGACAATAATTGTTTTTATCAACTTTTTATTTATACATATGAAATATCTTCTTTTTGCGGATGAAGTAATGAAGTACGTGAAGATATTATTTAAATTATTTTTAAATTATTATATATTTAACTGTCGCCTTCTGAGTTTAAAATTGTGGGCGGAAATTTAGTATCGAGATTAGTATAATGGAAAGTAGAAAACAGAAACACGTGTTTAAAATTAAAGATAAGGCTTGCATGTTCTGTTCAGTTCCTATTGAATTTCACACTTCACTCGAACTTTTCAATCAATTTTAGTATTTTTCTTAGAAAGAATAAAATAATTCTTTACCGTATTACACGAATTAGAGACTTTTTATTGAGGAGAAAGAAGTATTTCATCAATTATTGTGTGTTTATAACTCAATTTTGCTGATTCAACAAATTTTTGCTAAATCAACAAATTAATTCTGCTGTCGGTGTACATATTTGAAGTATACATAAAGTTTCAAAATGATCCTTTATAGGATAATGTATAATTTTACGAACCGGAGTTTTATCTATCTATGGTTATAGTCAATTAGCAAATAGTAAATATGTTTTATTAATCTATGTTTGTTGCGAATTAATTAATTAGAAGAAAGTTTTAATCATCCTCTAATATAGTTTAACGAATATAAATTATAATTAATAAAGAGTTCTTTATTTCATTTCATGAATAATGTTCAAAGTTTTCAAAATCGAAAAGAATGTATACATTGAAGTTCCTTTCCATAGGTCCGTTAATTGTTTTGGAGAAAGATAATAGCTAATTTTGAATTTTTTTAAAAATTATAATGAATGATGGATAACTCATTCTCAATTTTGGCAATGAAGATGAAAATATTAGAGATAATTGGTTTAAAGGCTTTGGAACAGATATCGTTTGAAAAGTATTTAACACGATAGCAAAATAGTCGATTTATCAAAGAATGCGTCAGTGCGGTCACGCATGACTCAATACAATTGGGTGAATGTTTTCATGAATGAAAAAGAAATTCTAAGTAAGCTAATTTTATTGTAACTAGTTTTGTTGTTATTGTTGCCATATTTCCAATTGCCAAAAGAATTTACAGATTGAAGTACCTTTCCATAGGTCCGTTAATTGTTTTGGTGAAAGATAATACCTAATTTTAAGTTTTTTTAAAAATTATAATGAATGATGGATAACTCATTCTCATTTTTGGCAATGAAGGTGAAAATATTAGAGATAACTGGTTTAAAGGCTTTGGAACAGATATCGTTTTCAAAGTATTTAACACGATAGCAAAATAGTCGATGTATCAAAGAATGCGTTAGTGCAGTCACGCATGACTCAATACAATTGGGTGAATGTTTTCATGAATGAAAAAAAATTCTAAGTAAGTTAATTTTATTATAACTAGTTTTGTTGTTGTTATTGTTGCCATATTTCCAATTTCTAAAAGAATTTACAGATTGAAGTTCCTGTCCATAGGTCCGTTAATTGTTTTGGTGAAAGATAATACCTAATTTTAAGTTTTTTAAAAAATTATAATGAATGATGGATAACTCATTCTCATTTTTGGCAATGCAGGTGAAAATATTAGAGATAACTGGTTTAAAGGCTTTGGAACAGACATCGTTTTCAAAGTATTTAACACAATAGCAAAATAGTCGATGTATCAAAGAATGCGTCAGTGCAGTCACGCATGACTCAATACAATTTGGTGAATGTTTTCATGAATGAATAAAAAATTGTAAGTAATTTAATTTTATTATCACTAGTTTTGTTGTTATTATTGTTGTCATATTTCCAATTTGATTTTCATCAGAGTTGAACTATGTTAAAAATTGAATGGATTTCGGTTTAATTTGAATCGGTTTGTGTCGTTTTGAACCCAAATCCACAAACGCGTGATTTTTTTCTGCATGAGAAGCTTTTTTTTTTGCTGAATTCTTATCTGTAAAATTTTTTCATAGATTTTCTGATTTTTCTATGCGTTTCAGAAAAATGTAGTGCAATCAAAAAATAAAAACTGGGCGCCTCGAAGGCAAGATGTCGGCATAGCTGATGTGTTTTGAAATTCGGCTGTGTCACATCCAGCCAGCCGAACGTCCAGGCCTCAACGTAAAATTTTGGCAGAAGGGAAGAAAAACATCCACGTCTATTAAAAAAAATATTGTTCTGAAGGTTCACCACCAAAGGCAGTGTGAAAAATCTTATTATTCACAAAGTGTAAGTTGCTGATAAAATTTTAGCCAAGTAGACCAAAAATCGTTATAACTTAATAATTTTGACAAATTTGACAATTTTGACAATTGGTAAACAATTCACTCATTGTTAATTTTATTTGTTAGTATCATCAGCACTAATTCACGTTTATTTGTTTATCAACGATTGTAAAAAAGCTCCTTTCTATTATTATAATAAAGTCTGATATTTTATATCATTAATAAAATATAGAGATTATGAAAATAAATTTTGGAGACCGGACTTTATTTTGTATGCAATAAGCATGATTTTAGTTATCATACCACGTGCTTCGTTTTCAAATGATCCGGATGTGACGTAAAAGAGAACACTGTCGGGTATCGAAATAAGACTTCATATTTATTTATTCCTGGGCACAATATTTCATTATGAATCTTAATTAAGATTTAATTGAATACTAATGGAGAGAACTCCTTATGGAAAAGAATTGGCAGAACTAACTTGCAAAGCTGTTATGCTTATTTTTCCATAATTATTAATATTTGAAATAGAATTTTAGAATTTCGTACTCTTTAAAATTTTAATTAATTCAATTAAAAAAAATTAAAATGAAGGCTCGATTCTATTAAAAATTTTATCATACAATTTCCCTTATAACATTCAAACGAAAACTGCCCAATTTTTTTGTAATATACGGTAATCTCATAATTGGAGACAGATTTTGTTTTAGATTACTTAAGCAGTTAAATTGCTGTTACATTAACTCTTTGTCTTCACCGTGAAGAGTTTTAGTGATTTCTAGACAAATTATTTGTTTCCTTAGAGAAGATAAATGGGCAGCATTAAAAATTGTATTTTAGGTAGAGCATCAGTCTTTATGCAATTGATAATAAAAGTCGATTATTATAATAGAGTCGACTATAACTTAAATGGTGAAATGTTAAACTAAATTTCACATAAAATAAACTGTATTTCAATAGTTTAATAATTATTAATAATGTTTATCGATAGATATCTACATTGAATTGTGAAAATACTCATGAGATACATTTAAAAACAAATATAGCTGCATGATTGTAGGTTTAGAAGATTAATGGAAATTGAAGAGTTAATTTTTACCTGATTAAAAAAGTCTGTTAATCAATTCTGGAGGTGTGTATGTCGTGAGATGGAACAGAAGTTGGAACTTTATTAGCACCAGCAATGAATCCGGCTGAGAAGGGTGTCACAGTGTTGATAATTTGCACTAGGACTTCATAATTGGTGAACGGAAGTTCCTGCCCATTGAAGGGAACGTAAGCAATTTTTCCATCAGGTTGCAGCTGCGAGAAATTACAATCAGAATTATAAATCATGAAATTGATATTTCTTTGAAAATTAAAATAATTTCTTATTAGTCAGTTTCAGAAAATGTAGACTTTTTATAGAAAGAAGCGAAAAGACTTACTTTTCCTACTAGAATCATGCCTTCGTGCTTCACCCTAGCAACGTAATATGTTGGTTTTCCACGACGATAGCCACCAATAATTGCACCTTCAGGAACATGGCCTAAGGATGCTGCCACCCACTTCATACGACAACCGGTGAGTACCTTGAAAGAAAATAAATAATTAACAAGAAATTGAATGAATAAATGTATTATTAATGTCCTAAAAATATTAATCATTAGGATTCACTAACCTCAAATTCTGGTTTTTGATAAACAGATAGTTCGTAAGAAATGTAGCATCTTCCTTGTTGGTTTTCATCTATAATGTAACTTCCAGGAACGGTATCACCTACGTGGTTTGCTCGACAAATATATATTACTCCATTATCGTATCGTCCAGCTCTTAACATACCAGGTGGTAATTGAATTGTACCATCTTTCCATCGAGCTATAAAATTTAATTGAAAATCTTAGTTCAAATTAATGTTTAGTGCATCTAATTACGATTAGTCATAAAGACAACGAACAAATTTCTTCCCAGAGATTTGGTTTCTTTTTAAATGATGAGAGTAATTATGTTGTTATGTTAAAGAATAATTGACCTGAACAATCTTGAGACCCGATGTTATAAACAGGACCGAGGCCAAATTGAACATCAGCGTAAACAGTGGGATCAATTTCTTCTTCGTTTTCTTGGTACATATTGAAGCTGAGGAATTGAGGAGATATTGGATTTGGATCTCTCCATTGCAAAACTGGATTTGATGCACTTGTTCTTCCCAAAGTGAGTAAACCGTCTGTGGAACTCATATTAGGTATCATAAAAACCGTAGTTTAAAATATAATTAGGTACTACTGGTAGTAATTCCTTTCTAAAGAGATTCATCTTTACTTGTCAAGCATTAATATTGAATATGATAGTTTATTCAAATATCATATTAAAAGGACACCTTTACTGATGAATACTTTCTTTTTCTTAGGAAAATGAAAATGGTCTTATTTCCAAAAACTATAAGATTAAACTTCATTCGTCGTAAAGTATCAGTTCAATGACTTTGTCAAGTGATCGTAAAACTATCCGAGTAAAAAAGTTCCATTGTGGTCCTTTTAGGATTCCTAATAAGGTCCCACTAAATATTTTGGGTATGAGACAGATCAGTGTAAGTAAAGTATGAACTTTTCTTCAAAGTCCAACTTCAAAGATTAAAAGTCCGAATAACAAATACTGCTCAGATAGCACTAAACTCTAAAGTACCAAAATGTTCGAAAGCTGTCCTGATTCAGTTAAGACTTTTTCACGAGAAAAATACTAGAAAAGTCTCTCTTGATTTCTTTTGAAATTTTTACAAATTCATGTTCCAAAAACCATACAACAAAAGTACAACGGATATAAATTACAATGAAAAATACGAAGTGTGTATAAGTACGACGGCAAAAGCGCCAGAAAGTTCAGAAAGATTGTAGGAAACATTAATTTCTAACGAAATCATCGTATGTAATAAAATACACAAAAAGGCGTATCAGAGAAAAGTATGCTTCTAACTATGTACATTCCCGGTTCATCTGAGACAAATATACCGTAAGGTCAAATTCATGGTAGGCATAGGTAAACGTGAGTGCGAGTGAGACGCTAGTGCTAGTTGACGGTCCCGCTCTCAATTTTTTCTAATTTCTCACAGAATTGGTCTCCATAAAATACTGCTGAAATAGGACTGAAGTGTCAAAATGTTTAAAATACGTCCTATTTCAGCAGAACTTTTTTACGACAAAAGTACAAAAGTGACATTTTTAGATGGCAGTTGCTCCCACTCAACAAGTCAAAGCTGCTGACCTCCAGTTACTGTCGCACACACGCCCAAACCAGAGGAGGTCGAGACATTTTAGAGAGATGTCTACGAAGTCCGACATCCACTGAAAGAAAACTGAAAGAACATCAATACCTTCAAGGAGCTGTGCAGTGCACTCATAACACCTGAAGAGGAATGCTCACCTATAATGACCCAGGAGGTGAAAAAAGTATTCAAAGGCATTAAGAACTATTCCGATCCGGGACCAGACGGTAACAAAACCTTCTGATGGAAAAAGTTTTCTTCAACCCACCAGCATCTAACCCGCATTTCACCTCATGTCTAAAGTCGGAAGAGCCTATTCCGAAGTGGTTGGTGGAAGGACGCACAGTGTTCCTCCCGAATGTGGAAACTTGTCGGACCCAAAGAATTACGTGTGGCGAGAGATGTACGAGCAACGCTGCTCGAAAAAAGGCGTAGCGTATATGTGTCTGCAAAGACGCAGCATCCTACCAGCACTGCCTATTGATGGCCTAGAATTAAATTGACTGCCGAAAAGCTTTTGATTCAACATCCTGCCGATTTATCATCTGTCTGTTGAAAAGCTTAAAGGTTCACCCACACATAGTGATTACATAAAGATATTGATGCTGCTTCCCTATTGAAAAACCCAGCACGGCATACCGTAACTGTTCCTGTACGTGTTCCTTTGCTAGAACTAGTACCAGATCTAGTTCAAGAAACGTTACAGGGCTAGCATAAGAAATTGAGACACGAACCTGTACAGAAACATGCTGGAAACGAGGGAACCCTTACGGGAACGTGTATACGTCCGAAGTGGCGACGAATGAATATGTCGGGGTTCCTGTAAAGAATCTAGCACGGTTTCCACCGTATCGCCAAAATTTGAATATAATAAATATAATGATGTGAAGGAACATAGATACATATCTTCAATACATTGTCTCTCTTTATATCCTTGCAGATTCGACTCACTAGCAAGAGAGCTAGGTCGTAGCGCACCCTGGCGGATTAGTTTCAATAGAGTTCCTGTACAGGAATCGGTACGAAATCCTCTACAGAATCCCGTACAGGAACCCTAGTGGAACTAATCCGCCAGGGTGCTCTAGGATTTAGCTCTCTCGCTAGTGCGTCAGATCTTCAAGGTTATAAAAAGGCAAGGTAGTTCCTTCACGACCCCGAATTTAGCTATGCATATACTTTTAAAATTTCTACATTAAATTAAAAATGAACTAATAGTCCTAGCGAAAAAATAAAAACAGCTCTGGCTTTGTCTCAGCCATATCTCTAGGTGTTTCTTTCCTTTTTTTTAACAGTCATTTTTTAAACAATTACATTGTTAATTCACATTCATCTATCATTATAAACAAAAGCATTAGCTGTAAAGGAATTTTAAGAATATAGGAAGATTCCTCACTACAATATCTCTAGGAGTTATTTCCATTTTTGCAATAAACACATTATTTAAGCAATTACATTGTTATTAACATTTTTCCAGGGTTTTCAAGTTTAGTGAAAAAAATATTACTAAAACATATAATAATACTAGAGTAAATCATTATTCGAACTGCCCAAACATTCACTTATCAATAATTAATCAATTATCTATTGTTTTTATCCCCTCCACGTTCACTCCTTCACGTTACACCATGCAGCATATAGATATGAACTTTCACCTTTTTATAAATAAAACTACAATAAGTCCTATCGAAAAAGTGGATATACCCCTGGAATCATCTCGGCAATATCTCCAGGTTTTTTTTTAATTTTGTTGAAAAAGTAATTCTTTAAGCAATTATATTGTTTATAATTTTTAAGAATTTAATTAAAAGTTACATACTGCAACATAACATAGCCTGAAACAATAGATAATTTATTAATTATTGATAAGTGAATGTTTGGGGAGTTCGAAAAATGATTTACTCTAGTATTATTATATGCTTTGCTGATATTTTTGTCGCTAAACTTGAAAAACCTGGAAAAATGTTAGGAACAATGTAATTCTTTAAATAATTTGTTTATTGAAAAAATGGGGAAAACACCTAGATATATGGTAGTGAGGAATCTTCCTATATTCTTAAAATTCCTTTACTGCTGATGCTTTTGTTTATAATAAAAGATGAATGTTAATTAACAATATAATTGCTTAAAAAATTACTTTAAAAAAAATGAAAAAAACACCTGGAGATATGGCTGAGGAAAAGCCAGGGCTGTTTTTTGTTTTTCGCTAGGACTATTAGTTTATTTTCAATTTAATGTAGAAATTTCAAAAGTATATGCATAGCTAAATTCGGGGTCGTGTTCCTTCACATCACCAAATTGATTTCAATAAAATTTTGCTGATCCGGAGGAAACCGTGCTAGATTCTTTACAAGATCCCCTACATGTTCATTTGTGGCCACTTAGGACGTGTACACGTTCCCGTAAGGGTTCCTTCGTTTCCTGTATGTTCCTGTACATGTTTCTGTAGAGATTCGTGTTTCAATTGTAAAGAAGATTTTTTTATTGGCATTAGGGTTGATTGGAAAAA